>PQFF01000274.1:211562-263730 GCA_003547095.1 Diversispora epigaea | reverse complement strand
GTTATTCAACAGTTTTCGAAGACTACCATATTTTGCATAATTCATAACCATCATATATTCTGTTGAATTTTTAGTGATGCCATATATTGCAATTGAATTTTTACCTCGAAACTTAAGTTGATTTTTAATCTAAAATATTTATTAGCATAAAATAAAATAATTATATATTTAAAATAATGAAATTAAATAACATGAAATATTTACCTCTTGCAAAAAATCATTTTTATTTGTAAGATTATCAAGACTTTTTAAACAAACACATTGTTTACCATTCCTATACCAAACATCTTGCACATTACTTTTAATAAATCCATCAAGCCAATTTGCTTTATATACTGTGCTAAAACCTCCTTTAGCAAGATATGTTACATTCTCAAGTCTGCCAAATGGAATCCATTCAATAATTTCTTTATATTTATTTGCACTAAGTTGTATTTGTTGAATAAATTTATCAATTTCTCTATCTCCACTTGTCCATTTATCAAATTCATTTTGAAATTGTTTGGCATTACATGATTGGCACCAATTACTTCCAGTATTATCTTGTTGACATTTACTACATTTTCCAAGATCACTAAAAATATTATGGATAATTGATTAGAGAATTGAATTGTTATATTAAAACATTGATTTTAATAATTATAAAATTAAATACTCACTAGCTGTAATATAATTTATATTGATTAGTTTATTATTGATTAGAGAATTGAATTGTTATATAATATTAAAACATTGATTTTAATAATTATAAAATTAAATACTCACTAGCTGTAATATAATTTATATTGATTAGTTTATTATTGATTAGAGAATTGAATTGTTATAATATTAAAACGATAATTAGAAAATTAAATACTCACTTGCTGTAATGTAATGTAATTTATATTGATTAGTTTATTATTGATTAGAGAATTGAATCGTTATATAATATTAAAACATTGATTTTAATAATTATAAAATTAAATACTCACGAACTGTAATATAATTTATATTGATTAGTTTATTATTGATTAGAGAATTGAATTGTTATATGATTATATGGTATTAAAACATTGATTTTAATAATTATAAAATTAAATACTCACTAGCTGTAATATAATTTATATTGATTAGTTTATTATTGATTAGAGAATTGAATTGTTATATAATATTAAGACATCAATTTCAATAATTATAAAATTAAATACTCACAAACTGTAATATAATTTATATTGATTAGTTTATTATTGATTAGAGAATTGAATTGTTATATAATATTAAAACATTGATTTTAATAATTATAAAATTAAATACTCACGGACTGTAATATAATTTATATTGATTAGTTTATTATTGATTAGAGAATTGAATTGTTATATAATATTAAAACATTGATTTTAATAATTATAAAATTAAATACTCACAGACTGTAATATAATTTATATTGATTAGTTTATTATTGATTAGAGAATTGAATTGTTATATAATATTAAAACGATAATTAGAAAATTAAATACTCACTCGCTGTAATGTAATGTAATTTATATTGATTAGTTTATTATTGATTAGAGAATTGAATCGTTATATAATATTAAAACATTGATTTTAATAATTATAAAATTAAATACTCACAAACTGTAATATAATTTATATTGATTAGTTTATTATTGATTAGAGAATTGAATTGTTATATGATATTAAAACATCAATTTCAATAATTATAATATTAAATACTCACTCGCTGTAATATAATTTATATTGATTAGTTTATTATTGATTAGAGAATTGAATTGTTATATAATATTAAAACATTGATTTTAATAATTATAAAATTAAATACTCACCCGCTGTAATATAATTTATATTGATTAGTTTATTATTGATTAGAGAATTGAATTGTTATATAATATTAAGACATCAATTTCAATAATTATAAAATTAAATACTCACTCGCTGTAATATAATTTATATTGATTAGTTTATTATCGATTAGAGAATTGAATTGTTATATAATATTAAAACGATAATTAGAAAATTAAATACTCACTCGCTGTAATGTAATGTAATTTATATTGATTAGTTTATTATTGATTAGAGAAATGAATTGTTATAATATTAAAACATTGATTTTAATAATTATAAAATTAAATACTCACAGACTGTAATATAATTTATATTGATTAGTTTATTATCGATTAGAGAATTGAATTGTTATATAATATTAAAACGATAATTAGAAAATTAAATACTCACTCGCTGTAATGTAATGTAATTTATATTGATTAGTTTATTATTGATTAGAGAAATGAATTGTTATAATATTAAAACATTGATTTTAATAATTATAAAATTAAATACTCACAGACTGTAATATAATTTATATTGATTAGTTTATTATCGATTAGAGAATTGAATTGTTATATAATATTAAAACATTATAATTATAAAATTAAATACTCACGGACTGTAATATAATTTATATTGATTAGTTTATTATTGATTAGAGAATTGAATTGTTATATAATATTAAAACATTGATTTTAATAATTATAAAATTAAATACTCACTAGCTGTAATATAATTTATATTGATTAGTTTATTATTGATTAGAGAATTGAATTGTTATATAATATTAAAACGATAATTAGAAAATTAAATACTCACTCGCTGTAATGTAATGTAATTTATATTGATTAGTTTATTATTGATTAGAGAATTGAATTGTTATATAATATTAAAACATTGATTTTAATAATTATAAAATTAAATACTCACGAACTGTAATATAATTTATATTGATTAGTTTATTATTGATTAGAGAATTGAATTGTTATATAATATTAAAACATTGATTTTAATAATTATAAAATTAAATACTCACCCGCTGTAATATAATTTATATTGATTAGTTTATTATTGATTAGAGAATTGAATTGTTATATAATATTAAGACATCAATTTCAATAATTATAATATTAAATACTCACTCGCTGTAATATAATTTATATTGATTAGTTTATTATTGATTAGAGAATTGAATTGTTATATAATATTAAAACGATAATTATAAAATTAAATACTCACTCGCTGTAATATAATTTATGATTAGAGAATTGAATCGTTATATAATATTAAAACATTGATTTTAATAATTATAAAATTAAATACTCACGGACTGTAATATAATTTATATTGATTAGTTTATTATTGATTAGAGAATTGAATTGTTATAATATTAAAACATTGATTTTAATAATTATAAAATTAAATACTCACGGACTGTAATATAATTTATATTGATTAGAGAATTGAATTGTTATATAATATTAAAACATTGATTTTAATAGTTATAAAATTAAATACTCACTCGCTGTAATTAATTTATATTGATTAGTTTATTATTGATTAGAGAATTGAATTGTTATATAATATTAAAACGATAATTATAAAATTAAATACTCACGAACTATATTGATTAGAAATATTAATGTGCAATTTATTAGCAATAATGATTTTAAAAATAACGTTTAATGTAACAATATGCCTACTATTCCGATTCCAATTCTTCTGGTTCTCCTATTTCTTCCATTTCTTCCGTTTTTCTTGTTTCTTTCATTTCTCCGAATTCTTTAATTTCTTTATCTTCTTCCATTCCTTCTCTTCAATTTCTTTACAATGCATCATCGGATTAAATAAATTCCATGTTGTACAACAATAATGATTACAGTACAACTCAACTATTGTAGATATTTAAAAGAAATTTCCATAGCACAAGTAATCCAAATACTCTCTTTGAAGTTAACGAACTGAGATTTTTGAATTCAAAATGACCAACGCAAAAAAAAATCTAAATGTCTCTCTTTGAAGTTAANCTGTAATATAATTTATATTGATTAGTTTATTATTGATTAGAGAATTGAATTGTTATATAATATTAAAACGATAATTATAAAATTAAATACTCACGAACTATATTGATTAGAAATATTAATGTGCAATTTATTAGCAATAATGATTTTAAAAATAACGTTTAATGTAACAATATGCCTACTATTCCGATTCCAATTCTTCTGGTTCTCCTATTTCTTCCATTTCTTCCGTTTTTCTTGTTTCTTTCATTTCTCCGAATTCTTTAATTTCTTTATCTTCTTCCATTCCTTCTCTTCAATTTCTTTACAATGCATCATCGGATTAAATAAATTCCATGTTGTACAACAATAATGATTACAGTACAACTCAACTATTGTAGATATTTAAAAGAAATTTCCATAGCACAAGTAATCCAAATACTCTCTTTGAAGTTAACGAACTGAGATTTTTGAATTCAAAATGACCAACGCAAAAAAAAATCTAAATGTCTCTCTTTGAAGTTAACGAACCAACCTTCAAGATGCAATCCACAATACAATACCAAGTATTAGTTAAGTGCTTTAAAAGTATTTCTTTATAAATATATAATATTATTATTAATGAATAATTTATTGTATTTAAAAAGAAAAAAAAATCAAAGGAAACAAACAAATCCCTCAATGATACTATGACAGCATTTGTGAATTGATCAAAAAAGAGCTCATTAAAAAAATTTAAAATTTATTGAAATTATCAAATATCAGTATCATTAATCTTTTAGCATTATTAATTTTTAGCATTTTAATAAATATTGAATCACTTTTATCAATATAAAATTATTTTATCATCAAAGAATAATAACTATTGTTGTTGCTGCTATTATTAGAATTAATATTGTTCTTCTATCTTCGTTACAATATGTGTATCCAGTTAAAATAAGCTTTTAAACTTCAATAAAATATTTTAATGTTAAAATCTTCAAAACTCGTGCTAAACATATTATTTTATAAAAATGAAAATATCTATTAGATGATATTGTAAATTTCAATTATTATTATTGTTAGGATAAAATTCATAAAAATAGAAAATAGAAAAAATCCCTACGCCTACATGATATCTGAGATTTCAATGAAGATATACTTATTCTTTCTATAAATTTTCGTTAAAAAATAAATTAATTAAATGAAAAAAGTATAAAATAAAACTAAATGACAAATCGGGTCGAGTATTTAACATTTTATCATTTATCTTTCTCGTGATTCTCATTATTCTCATGATGAGAATGTTTTTAAATTGAAAATTTTTGGAAGCTGGTTTATACATTTTCCTATTTTCCTTTAATTGTATTAATTTACTCATTATCATTTTTCTATAAAAAATTTATTGCACCAGTATAAATAATTAATTGGAACTACCTTATCACTTTTCGATGATGGATCCACATATATTTTTTAATTAGCCGATTCGACAAAAATAATTAAAAAAATAAATAAATAATCTTGATCTTTCAATTTTTTTGTTTGTTTCATACCACCGTGATCCATAAAAATAAAATAAAAAATTGTTGAAAAGATCAAGGTTGTTTATTTTTTTAATAAGTCAACATCTCCCGATTAAACAAAAATAATTAAAAAAAAAATAATTAAAAAAAATAATTAAAAAAAATAAATAAATAATCTCGATCTTTTCAATAAATTTTTTTATTTGTTTCATGTCATCGCGATCCATAAAAATAAAAAAAAAATTTATTGAAAAGATCAAAATTATTTATTTATTTTTTTAATAAGTCAACATCACCCGATTCGACAAAAATAATCTTGATCTTTTCAATAAATTTTTTTAATTTGTTTCATGCCATAAAAATAAAAAAAATTATTGGAAAGATCAGGATTATTTATTTATTTTTTAAATTAGTCAACCACAATTCGACAAACTAATTAAAAAAATAAATAATAAATTTTTCTAAAAATAATAAATATTCTAAATCTCATAAATCATCTGCCACCAAATATATTTTTTAATTAGTTAACATCTCACGATTCGACAAACACTAATTTAAAAATTATCGAATTTTCAATACACAACCTTAACAGTTTTCCATATTCAGCCAAGACCCAATTCAACTTTGACAAAATGATAAAATCCAAATCCACAATCAACGAATTCCATTTCGACAACCAAAGTCACGAAACCCCAACAGAGTTATTGCTCCACACACTTCTCTCAAGTCATGAGAAAATTTTTGATAGAGATTATCTATCAACTAAAAAAAAAAATAAAAATGGGCAATATCTATGATTATTTTTATGAAGATGTTTGGGATCCAAAGCATGACAGAAGTTCCCTTTTATTGGTTGTCAGTTAATAAGATCAGCTGTCAGAAAATAAGATCAGCTTAAACTGTGATTGGCCAAAAAATATAATATACAATTAGCTCAAAAAATGAGAACTTCACATATATGCGCGTATTTTCTTTGCGCATTTTATATTTCATTTAAAAATGGCAAAAAAAATTTAGGTCCGTGTTCAATAAAAAACTGTACATACTATAACAGAGCTTGCTTATCAGAAATGTCAAGAAACAAATATGTTGACAGCATATCCTTATCTTGAAAAAGGAAAGCAACTTTGTCATCCACATTATTGTGCAATAGTAGAGTTTAAACATAATCAAAATAAACATAAACGAAAGAAAAAGTCAAAAGAACAAGGTAGTAGAAAAAAAATTTAAATAATGTAGAATTTCAGTTATTAAAAAAGACCACAAACGAAGGTAATATAATCAAATTAATATAAGTAATTTTTATTGAATAACAATAATATTAATTTTATTAATAAAAGCTTTAATGAATGATCCAACATTTGCATTAAAAATAAAAACATTAACAAATGTATTATATAATAAACAATATCGGAAAGGTGCCAATTTAGAATTAGAACCTCAAGAGTTTGAAAAAATGGTAGAAAATATAAGTCCCAAACTTAAAGGTTTTTTTCCTACAATGGTTAATACAATTATTCCTAAAGAAAGATCAGCACATAACAAACAAGAAGCCAAGAAATCAATTGTAGCTTTATGTTATATGATTGCTGGTTTGCAAAATAAGTTTGTTAATCAATTTAAAACTGAAGTTGGATTATATTTGGCAGCATCGGGTGCTACTTGGGATGCCATTGACACAATTTCAAGTTTAGGATACTCTGCATGTTCTAAAACAATAGAAAAATATCATAAAAAAATTCAAAAAGAATATACAATAAAAGTTGAACAATATTTTATAGAAAATGTAAGTTATATTATTTTAATTAAATTAAAATATTTTTTTATTTTAAAACAAAATTATATTAAATTAAAAATATTTTTTATTTAGAAAATTATTTTACATATCTACAATATAGATGATTATCATTCAATTTATGAAATTTGTCAGCCAAATGCAGTTTCAACATCATTAGCAAAGCACTTTGCAACTTGCGTTGCAAAACCTGTTGATAAATTTCCTTCTGTACTACTTATATTTAATGGAATTTCCATTTATAACCCATCTAATGTAGAAGCACCAAGAATTTGTTGGTATTTAATTAATAAATATACTGGAGTATTTGATATTTCATATTTAGAATATCAAAAGCATTGGATTTCGCAAAGACAATTAGTTATTCACCAATTGATAGAATTGAATTATTAACAATTCATAATTATAATGATAATATAGTAGAGAGAAAAGATGAGCATTCAATGAAAGGATTACAATTAATTAGATTTAAGGAACAAATTTGCATTTAATACATAATTATCTCAATGCTTTGAAAATTATTATATCCTTAAATAACAAAACACATTATTTAAATGAGAGAGTTGCACCAGTTGTAGCTGATTGGCCAGGTCAAATATTTATTAGAAAAGCCTTATATATGCAAACATTACCAGAATTTCAATCAGTTTTTTTACAAGAAATCAAATCTTTTCTATCAATGCTTGGTCCACTTCATGTATTATTAAACAGCAGAGAACATGTAATGTTGATACATTGTTCATTTTTTGAAAATTTATTTCATTTTGTTTTTGGTAAAAATAAAAAATTAGCTAAAAAACCTTGACCTTGGAAAACAAATCTTTTATTGGAATTAGCAAAATGTGGATGGCTTAAAATAAAAGATCAAGTTATGAAAAATTTAGTAAAGTTTGCAAAGATATTGAATATCAGACTGCAATTGATTTGCTTGATAATCTTGGAAAAAGTGTACCCAAATTAAACAAAAAAATTAAAGAAAACATCCTGAAATTTACATATTAGCTAAGTGGATTTGCGATAATTACCAACTGGATATAGCACTTCGTATCCACCTAAGCAAGAATTATGTGATCAGTGCAAAGCTCCATTGATTAATGAGAATGGTGTGTGACTTTTATTTGTGGCCATGGATATCACACAAGTTGTTATAATGGAAAATGTATATATTGTGAGGAGTTCTACAAAAGAGGAATTTTTGAAAATGTTAATGCATTTTTAAAATGGGTTGAAAAGGGAGCAGATACACTTACACAGGAAGATCTTAAAAATGAAGAAAATGATATAGAGGAGGAGGAAAATCAATCTGAAGAAATAGAAACACAAAATATTTCAAATAAATTACAAATAGAAATTAGTCAAATAGAAAATTGATGATAATATAAATATAAAATATTTTGTATAAAATAGTTTAAAAGTGTATTTTTTTCTTTTAAATACTTGAAGTAATAAAATAGTATTAATATACAAATGTGTAAATTTTTAATAAAAAAACAAATAACAATAGAAATACTAATATATTACTTTTAAAAATTGCTCTAAGGTATTTCACGTAAATTAGAGATGTCCAGAAATGCAATAGTAAATTGTATTAAAAAAGCAGTCAAAAACAGTTTACTACTAAAGTATCATGACAAGAGGTTTCAGCTATCAATTTGACACTATATAGTAAAATTATATATCTCTATTATATAAAAATTTGTGTAACATGATTATTAAAAAAAATCAAAAAAAATAAACTTCTGTCATGCTGGGATCTAATAAAATCTTATCATACCACACATTTAATGCAAAGGATCAACAGATTAGGTAACGACAGATTTTTAGTATATATAACATTATCGTTATAATCTTTTTTGTCATTAATATTAAGAAATCTTGAGATAATTTATCAGAACTTCAAAAATGTACTGTGTTTGACTGTTACAATTTAGCAAACTTAACTGTTCCATCAAATCTGTAAATTTTTATATATATTATCATTAGAATATAATGGGACAAAGATCTTTTAAAAAAATTTTATTGAAAGGATTAAAAGAATAAGAAAATGCAAAATTAAAATAAAAATACATACTTCTAATTCCTTTGTAAATATCATCACCACATTAATAAGATTTGTGATTGCTATTTCACATTTCGTTAATTTTAAGAAATCATCTTTAGTACTTGTGTATGCAATACTAATTGATATTTTCTCAAATTTATTATCAGTCTAATTTCAAAGAAAATATCATTATTACATAATTCTAGATAATAGTCTAATTTTGACTACAATAATAAACTTTCTATAATCTATAATGGATGCTAATATCCAAGATATATTAATTATTTACTGTTTATTTGTCACATCAATACCCTCAGAATTATCTCACTTATATAATATTTTATCATTATCATTCTTTAAAGTCAACACAGTATCTTTAAAACAAATATTTTCTTTGACATAACTTAAAAAATAACAAAAATAAATTATTTATTTTATTTATGCATAACTCTTCCCAGTTACTTTTTCTTTTACAATAATTTATCTTTGCCAAAAAAATTCACCACCATCATCATCAAAAGAGAAATAAAAGAGAAGGAAGACACATCTTCATCCAGTGGTTTCGTAATAATCAAAGAATCATTACAAAATGGTAATAGACAAAAATATTTATTTAAATTTTAGAACCATCAATTGAAAAAGATATTCTTCTTTTTTTTGATACTGAGATTTAGAAAATTGACAGGAAATTTAAAAAACTGTAAATTTATGTAAATCTATGTGGCATGGGTATCGTAAATTTGCTGTTTTTAAAATTTCCTGATGTATGCATTTGGACATCAAAGTGAGTTGAATGTGAGAAGCACCTTTGCTATAGATTATACATGTCATCAAAACTTATTTGGCCTTGATTCAATTCTTAAAATTTCAATTTTTAATTGCGTTAGTTACTAGTAAAAATCAAATTTATCTTGACTCAACTCCAATTTTTCTTAATTTTAATTGCATCTGACTCAATTCAATAGTTTTAATGACATGTATACTATAGATAATAAATATAATAATTACAACAATATATATAATAAATTATAGCAAACTACAGTGGCTCACAAAAGTACTGCAACACTTGAATTTTTGTCTTTAAAAAATTCTGTCACAAACAATTGTTTTAGAATAATAGTTTCTATACTCATTTTAATCTTTGAAATTTGGAAATTTTTTGAGATCTGTTTGATATCAAATTAATAATACCAATTTTTCAGAAATGGGTGATCAACATGGTGAATTGTCACTTAGTAAAATTTCAATTGTGAATAAAATTTTATACAGGACAGTTACAACAAAAGTGACTTCATGGTTGATTGTCCTTCCCAAGGAGAACAGATATACCAAATTTCATAACAATTGGATCAGTGGTTACAGAGAAATTAACTCTTGAAAATTGAAATTTTATATATAAAATAAATAAAAATAATTTTTTATAGTTAATTTCTCTGTAACCACTAATCCAATTGTTATGAAATTTGGTATATCTGTTCTACTTAGGAAGGACAATCAACCATGAAGTCCCTTTTGTTGTAACTATCCTGTATAAAATTTTATTCACAATTGAAATTTTACTAAGTGACAATTCACCATGTTGATCACCCATTTCTGAAAAATTGGTATTATTAATTTGATATCTAACAGATCTCAAAAAATTTCCAAATCTCAAAGATTAAAACGAATATAAGAACTATTATTCTAAAATTGATCGTTTATGACATAGAATTTTTTAAAGACAAAACTTCAAGTGTTGCAGTACTTTTGTGAGCCACTGTATAGATTATTTATATTATTATATTATACTAGTCATTTTGGAAAAATTTGAAAGAATTTGAAATATTGCAACTGATTTAGTAAATATATAGGAAAAATTATCAATACTCCATAATTAAGATGCAACAAAAATGTTGTGAATTTCCTTTAAGGATTACTGCATATATTATTAGGTAATTTTTTTAAATTATATTTTTACCAGTAATTTATTATTCATGTTAAAAAAAAATCAATAAAACTGTAACGTCTGACTTCAAGATTTTGATTTTCAAAAATACAAATGCCGTCTTAAGTAATGCAACAATTTGGGATTTCCAAAGTGAATTTGATCTTTATCAAAATACTTTGGATAAATTAATACAAAAAAAAATGCAATTAAAAATAGTGAAGATTAAGAAAATAATGTTAAAGATTTTCTTAATATTTTGATTAGTGAAAATAATCCTGACAAAGGAGAACCTTTTGGTTATGAAATGGCAAGTTCTATTTGAATATATTTATATTTCATTATTATTATTATTATCTAATATCATTATTTATTTATATATATAATATTTCAAATCTAAATTAAAAGTTTTTTGGTTGTTTGACTGCTGGATATCATACTATAGGAATCACTATCCCTTTTATATTATTTTCTTTAACCCAATATCAAGATATTTAAAAGAAACTTCATGATGAAATTAAACAACATTTACCTACTTTTGATGTGATGGTAACTTTTTTTTTCTAAAACCTTATACTATTAATCCTGAATAAAATATAAAATATATAACTAAAAAAATATTCAAATCATCATCAGATGAAGAACTTAATATTACTTCAGGAACTACAATTCTCTATCCTATTCCATTATATCATGAAAATCCTGAATATCTTGAATATTTTGATGATCCTCTCCTTCCCATTTTTCTCCTGAACATGACAAGAAAATTAAACTTAAATGCCTGGTGTCCATTTGAATTTGAATCACTTATTGTCCAGCAGATAAGTTAATATCTTTAATTCCACAAAAATTCACAGTGGAATTGGCTATGAAAGTTGAAGATCTAATTAAAGAAGAAAAATTTATTTTTATGAAATTAAATCCAAGAAATGTGAATGGAAATGCAAAACGTTGATAGGGAGTGATATGAATTCTGGAAAGAAATAATTTTTAATCGTTTTGATTTTCTTTTTCATAATTTCTCCTATAAATTGAATAAAATTATTTAATGTTTAAATTATGTTTTCGCAAAATGAAACAACTCCAGAAGAAATTGGCATCGATGTTTACAATGGAAAGAGAAAATACTTTGGTATTCGTATGTCTTTTGCGCTGAAACAGTTCATTTATAAAAGTATCTATAGAAAAAACTTTAAAGATAATAAATTATTCAAATTCTGATCTATTAGTACAGATGTTAGATAATAGCTAATAGATTTTGTACTTCAACTAAATGTTGAGCTTCATATCTTTCTTTTTTTTGAATTTTTCGTGTTTTTTAAAATGGTATCAAATTTTCTATAATGGCTAAAGATTAAGTTCCTTGGTTTCAACTTCCCCAAGATCCATGATAACCTTGACTCTTTTATCGTAATTTGTACGTTTTATGCTTAATAAGTTATTAAATTCTATCTATCTTTACCATAATAAAATTTCCACAAAAATCTATATTAATCCTCGCTATTTACACTATTAACAAAATATTCCTTGCGAATATCTATCACATTTCCAAAACTTAATGTGAATAGAACAAAGAATCAACCTTGAATACATTGTCTACAAAATGAAGGCTAAAAAAAACATAGATTGAATCCCTCCAAAATGATTTAATTATCAATTGTTTTGATCTTGATGTTTTGGAAAACTCGTACAAATTATTAAAAAAAGATACACCTTTCACTATCACACGCATTTTACAAGGCTAGAGAAAAGTGAAATGTTGTTTGATTTATGAAATTTCAGAAATTATTTAACTATATGTATTGGTTCGCAAGCCTATTGTATTTCGTTAAAATCAACGATTCTTGTGAAAAAAATAACAGAAAAAGGATTTTTAGAATATTAATATTTATGCGAGCATAAATAAAGAAATAAAGTTATTGTTTTTTTTAATGAAAGATATTAAAGCATGTACCCTTTTTTTACTCTTTTAAGGAAAGTCATTTAAACATATACATTATTAAAGAATAAATGTAAAGAAAAAAAATAACATAAAAAGTTCTCATTCTCGTGGTTGGTTAGTCTTCCACAGTTTTTAGTAGAAAAGGTGTAAAAAAGAAATTTTTTTTGTATTATGTCAATAACAAATAATATATCTATTCTATTAAATATTATAATATTTTTTGCCATTATTTCTTTGATATTAATTGATCTTCGATAAAAAATTTAACATTAATGCTAAAAGTCAAACCGCAAGTAGACAATAGAAAAATAAGTTTTTCATTTAATATTAAATTTATTGATATAAAAGATAGATGGATAATATATATATATAATAATAATAATAATAATTTAAAATGATATATACAAGAATAAAAAAAAATAAGGATAATATAATAATAATAAAATTTTTTTAAAAAAATATATACAAAAAAAAGTAAATAATAAAATTAAAAACTATATATATATATATATATACGATTAAAAAATAAATCATCTTTTTCTCTTGACTTCGACTATAAAAATAATTTTTTTAAGTTATAAAAATACATATTAATTCAGTTTTAAAAGTAGAAGATATATACTTACCACCTTGTCTCCTTTTCTTCTCCTCATATTTTGCTCGCTTACAATGGAAACACTCATAACAGTCGATACCATCATCCGTGAGATATTCATAAAAAGAGTCATTATCATCATCATCACCATGGTTCTTTTCATTATAAAGACAACATTTCGTTGTATATTTGTATTTTACTACCGGACTTTCTTCTGGCTCTTTGAAATTTAGAAGGAGATTCTCTTTGCCTGTATATTCAAAAGTAATTAAATTTGGGAAGTACGGAACAAGTCCGATTCCAAATGGATCATTGGATTAAATTCTTGTTGGTCTTGATTTTGGTTTTTCATTTTTTTGTTTGATTTTGTATTTTTTTTTTGAAGGGAAAAGTACCCATATTTATAACTTTTTTTTTTGAAATCAGTGCTAAATTCTTCAACAAAATGAAATGATTTCTTTCATATGATCTGATGTAATTGCTATATAAAGTTAAAATATTATTGCGATATTATTATTATTAGCAGTTGGTTCTCACCTGCTTGTAAATTTTGAATTGTTAGACATAATAAGTTAATAAGTTATGACCATCCAGTTTATTCTATTAACCTGCTTGTAATATAATAATATTGATGATAATGTAATTATTATAATGCAATTAATTCTTACCTATTGAAACTGCAAAATTAAAATTCACAAGTAGATTGTCATCTATTATATTCAACAATTGATAATAAAATTGGGTGATTGTGAGTCATAATAAGATTATGACCTTCCAATTTATTCTATTCGCCTGCTTGTAATATAATAAGATTAATGATAATGTGATTATAATAATGTAATTAATTCTTACTTATTATTGAAGCTTCACAATCAAAATTCACATGCAGATTATCATATATTATATTCATAAATATTGATGATGATACAATCTTAAATTATCGACTCACATTCTTCCTTGATTATTGAAGTGATTCCAATGTAAAAACTGATGATGTAATTATCACTATCCATTCCCCAACATCATTTGAAACATTCCCGATCGATCCTATTTGTGTTGATAATACAATATTACCTTATATTGATTACCTGACTTGTTTAACTTGCTTAACTTGTTAAAAGACTTGAAAAGAACTTTAGACTGATTTAACGAAAGAAATAATTACTGCTGTTTCTGTGGTATACTTTACTTGTAGACTACAAATTGTAATAATAATTGTAGATAAACTGACCACACATCTCATAAAAAATAAAAATAGACATTAATAAAACAATCTTATTGTAATTTTGATAAAATTAAGTATTTTACTAAAGAAATAAAGAAAATGAAAATAAAAAGTAATAAAAAAACAAATTTACATAATATTTGAAAAGAATATTGTAAATACAAATCGAAAATAATGATGCTTATTGAAGATTCTTGAAGAGAAGTAAAGCCTTTTGATTCGAAATATAAAATTGTTTCAAATCTTTGAATTCATTAAAATTAATTACAATTAATTACACTTATTACTATCTATCAAAGAATGATAAAATTAAGAAATGAATTCCTAACCAAGAAGCTTTGGATTCAACAAGATAACTTGATAATTTTTCTGATAGTTCTTCAGATTCCAATTCCTCTCGAAATCTTATATTAATTAATAAATGTTATAGTATATTAGCACTAATCATTGATTTATAATAAAATGCCTATTTAAATTTATTTAATTTTATTATTAATACTTATAATTACTTTTAAGTAATTCATAATTTTTTCTCTAACTTGCTAGGGATTTCGTGTATTCGAATAGAAATATTTTGGTCTATTATAGTTTATTCATTCCTAGCTTAATGGTATTTTTCCAACTCTTTAATGAAGTAAATTGAACGATATGATAACTTAAAACAACCAAGATAACCAAGTGTGCAACAAAGAATTTCTTATTTTCTTCTTTATCAACTTCAATGAAAACGTTGTATTCTTTTTTTTATAACTTAAGAATTCTGAAAAATCGAGACAAAAAATTTTATTAAAATTTCAAATATTGAGTTTTTATATGAATATCTGTTGTACAATATTTTTCCCAAACACAGAATAACAATAATGGTCACAATTTTTTTTATCGCAATTGGTGATTTTTTTAGATTTTATGCACATTAAAAAAGTTTTAGCATTAAAAATGCCAATTATCCTTAAATTATAATTGTAAATTGTATCTTTGAAATATAAATATTATGGTCTAATTTATTTAAAAAAAATTTTATTCATTAACTTCAAACCAATTAAAAAAAGACTCGAGTATTGTTCAACGCAGTTGATTTTCACCTGCTTATTGTAATGATGTAATTAATTATTATATTATACATTATGATGTTAATCCAGATCGATGAGATGTAATTTCCAAACATTATAATTTCTCATTAACGATCCCATTTGTGTTGGTATTATCAACCAACTTTTTCTTAATTTATTGAAAGGAATTCTGCCAAAGAAATAATTGATACTGTTTCTTTAGTATACATGTAGACTACAAAATTGTTAATTATAATAGTAGGTAAACTGACCACACATCTCATAAAAAAATAAAAAATAGACATTAATAAAAACAATCTTATTGTAATAAAAATTTTGATATTTTATTAAAGAAATAAAAAAATGAAATAAAATAATATTAATAGTAATAAAAAAAACAAATTGACACAATATTTTGACTTACACATAAATAATTCATCAAGAATATTGTGAATGTGAAACTTATTGAAGATTCTTGAAGAGAAGTAAAGCCTTTTAATTCGCAATAATGACACTATGAAATTGTTTTTTCATTCAAATTAATTACAATTAATTACACTCTCGAAAATTCAATGCGAAACTTGTTTTCGCGTATAACGTCGTCGGTTAAATAGTAAAATATTATGTACTAAACTAAATTGAAGAATTTCACAGTTGGAATTTTTAACGTTTTTTAATAATCTTAAATACTTCATAATCTACAATGGAAATTTTTTCATTGGTTGTTCTAATAGGTTTTTCATAATAAGTATCATATTTAGGATCATAATCACACCAACATAATTTATCTTGAGTAAAATCGGAAACATTTGATTGCATCACGAATTCATAATTGCCAAACCATGGACCATCAGTATTCTGGTCATTAGAATTATGATAGAATAAAGCACTACTACTACCTGTAACTCTGCTGAGAATTGACTTTTGAATATTCCTATTCTTTAATGAAAAAATGAAACTATCATTTGTTTTCATACGAACTTCTCCTGTTGAATTATCCCAAGCTAAAGGGTTATAACCACCAACTATTTCAGCAGTTCCTACAACTTTTGTAACCACAATTGTGCCAGCGTGTCCGTGGCACATCTCCCAAAATGTTTTGGGACGAAAACCATCTCGACTTCCTCGAAGAATTAATTGAAATTCATAAGGTATATTTGATAAAGAATAAGTAGTCGATTTTCGATCAATCCATGATGAAAGTTCTGCGACATGTTCTTCGTTGATTATGGTTGAGAATGATTTATTCACTCTTGAAAGTAATTCTGGAGTTGAAAAGGTTCTTGCAGGCAAAACAAGTGATCTAACAGGTTTAGTTGGGGACATGTGATGTTGGATTAAATCATTCCAAAGTTGTTTTTCAAGGATTTTTTTGTAGGGTTTTACTTTCTCCCAAATATCTTCATCAGGAATATGAAAATATCGAATAAGTGGTAAACAGCGTTGTAGCGTTATTTTCAAAGCTTCAAAATTTTCTTTAGACCATTCTTCCGTATTAGTAGGTAAAGTAGGATTTTGTGCAATTCCCCATTTAATAACATAATCCCAAATTTTAATTTCCTCGACTTTCAAGTCATCTCTTTGCAAAATAGAAATCAATGCTGTCTCTTGAAGTGAATTGAAATCTTCGGATTCGAAAATCAAATTCGGATGCTTTGAAATAATATCATTATAAAAATTTTTCAAACCTTTAAAGTCATTACTATCAAAGATTGAATGATAAATAAAGGAGAAATAAGTTCTTAACCAAGAAGCTTTAGATTCGATAAGGTAACTTTCTAATTTTACTGATAGTTCTTCAAGCTCTAATTCGTTTGCATTGACCATTAATTCATAAACGGTTTTGGTATCCGAATTTTCAATATCGACAATTCCACCATATATGTATCTATATTAAACAAATAATGAAATGTATTTTATTTAATTAATATCGCGTCAAAGTATATTTAATTTAATATTTAATTTAAAGTAACAGATAATTTCTTTACTAACTTAAGAATAATTTCGAATATTTGAGCAGAAATATTTGGTTTAATAACAGTTTTGATAAGATTTTCATTCGTAGGAGCGTTCTCTAATTCTTTATTAAAGCATGATGAACGATAACGTAGGACAACCGAGTGAGCGGTAAAAGATTTCTTATTTTCTTCTTTATCAACTTCGATGATAACATTATACTCTTTTTTGTCATTAAGAAGTTCTGAAAAATCTTGGGATAATTTATCAAAAAATTTAAAAGGCAAAGACATTTTATTATGATAATCAGTGATTTCCTAATCATATATATTATTTTAGATTAAAAATCCATCGGGAAATTTTATTTGGCGTAAATCCGTAATATTTACGTAGGTGTCGTAAATATTACTGAGATTTAGGCCTAATAAATTTCCCGATGTCGTCACTATCTCGAAACCAATATTTTATTTTATATTTTAATATTTTAAAATTACAATAGAAAAATCTATTTATTAAAGAAATCAAAAAAAAAAAAAGATTACACCACCGGAATTTGAAATTAACTAATTTAATTAATTATTGCTTTTTAATAATCTTAAATCTTCAATCGAAAAATGGTAATCGATTATCATAATAATTATCAGTGCTACAGGATTTAAAAAAAATAATAAAAAAAAAGGACTTTTTAGGTTGTAGAAAAGTTTGAAAAAAAATCATTGAAAAAAAAACGACGAAAAAATTTGATCTTGGGACCTTAATCACATCAACATAATTTATCTTGAGTGAAATTCGAAGCATTTGATTCCATCATAAACCCACAATTCCCAAAATATAAACCAAGAACATTTTGACAATTCGAATAATAATAATAAAAAGCTCACAACTCGACTAAAAAATTGAATTTTCAATCTTTTCATTCTTTAATGAAAAGATGAAACAACTACTATTGGTTTTTATGAAATCACGCCCATCAATTTTATTATCCCAAGCCAAAGGGTCGATTGTTCCCGCACGCCCGTTATTCATCTCCCAAAATTTTTTGAAACGAAATACCTAGAAGGATTAATTGAAATTTGTGAGGTATACTTGATAAAGAGTAAGTGGTAGATTTTCGATCAATCCATGATGAAAGTTCGGCGACATGTTCTTGATTGATCATGGTTGAGAATGGTGATGATGATAATAATTCAAAGGTTGAAATGGGTCTTCTTGATGATGAAGGAAATTTGGATTCGTAATGGTTCGTGTGGGTAAACAATGGAATTAACAGGGATTCTTGGGGACTTGGAATGTAGGATCACGACATCCTAAAGTCGTTTATCAAGCATTTTTTGTATTCACCCGGAATGTGGAAAATATCGAATAAAAAAGTTTTGTAAAGTGATTTTCAATGCCTCCAGATTTTCTTTGGACCAATCTTCCGAATTCTTAGGTAAAGTGGGATCTCCATTTAATAACGTAATTACAAATTTAATTTCTTCGACTTTCAAGTCATCTCTTTTTGAAATAGGAATCAATGCTGTTTCTGGAGTAAAGTGAAATCCTTGGATTCGAAAATTAATTTTAGATATTTTGCCACAATGTCATCATGAAATTTTTTAAACCATTAAATTCATTACTATTAAAGATTGAATGAGAAATGAATTCTACTTCGAGAAATTATTTAATATCCTGACTGAAAGTCTATTCCGTCTTCTATTCTATCTTGATATTTTTTTAAAAATTATCTACGAAAAGAAAATGCTCTCAATATGTCACAATATTAATAAAAATTTTAGGTTATTGACTCTATTACGTATTTTATAATATAATATACACTGAATAAAAATTTATTCTTGATAAACAACTTCAATTTTTTCTTAAAAATTGTATCCAAATATTTTGTTTAATAAATGACATAGCACAGTAAATTGAGCGGAGAGAACGTTAGAACAGTTAGAGAACATTTTGAGCAATACAAACAACAACAAGCATTTCAGAAATATCGTATATTATTATATGCATGTCAATAATTCTTCAAAATTATCAAATATTTTATTGTTGTTAATACTTTGGAATCCTTAGAATTTACTAAAAATATCATCAAAAGAAATATCTATATTCTCCGCTCTGAACTCTGAAAGTTATACTCTAACAAAATTTAAAAAGTTTTGCATTGCATTTGTTTTTATACAAAGAATAAAAAAAGGTATGATAATTTTTTTTTCCGAGTAACTAATTATTTACTACGTTAGTTTTTGTACAATGAACTTACATTTATATATACTCGAAACTAAGTTTAAAAAATGAGGTCTAATTCCTCCACCACGTAAAATAATTTCTACCAATAATTACTTATCATAAAATTTATAAACATAATTAATATAATAAATATAATAAATATAAATATCTAATTAAATATAATAAATGCATACACACACATAATAAATGTTACGTGGGTTCTTTAAAATAAATAGAAACCTAAAAGAGAAAGAAAGTGATAATAAAAAGAAAATAATAATAACAAAGTCAGCCACCATACTTATATCTAAATATGTCTAACAGACATTGGAAATGGATAATAATAACAATAATACCAGGATCAAGAGATTCTAAAAGAAGGTCCTGATTAAAGCGAAACAAATAACAATATTCTAGAAATGACATTCTCGTTAGTAAAATTTTTTGATAATTCATTAATCCATTTATTATTACTGTTATTATCCGTTATGAGTTGTTGCCATCACGATTATTGCGTTATATACAATGTATTCATTTTACTTTTTCAAAAAGTAATTCTTTTTTTATCATTATATTTGATGATTTTAGAATGAGGATTATCAAATAGGATAGAGAATTGAGATTCCTGGAGTAATAGTAAGTTCTTAATTCATCTTGGAAAAACCTAATAATAATAATTGTTATTATTATTATTTCGTTATGTATTTTATATCTTATTATCAGGATTAATAGATAAAAAAATTTTAAAATAAAATATTACCTTCAAAAGTAGGTAAACGTCCTTCTAGCACTTGATCAATTTCCTCATGAAGATTCTTTTGCATATCTGGATATTGGGTTAAATAAAATAATGTAAAAGGGATAATGACTGGCTCCTATAGTATGATGTCAAACCGTCAAATAACCACCAAAAACGTTTAAAATATTATATATATATGAATAACAAATGAATAATTAAATAAATCTTTGATATGTTTTCGTTTTGAAAATCATTCTAGAAGAATAAAATGATTTTGGATTAACAGTCTAGAAAGATTATAATCTGTGAATCGTGTTTTCGCATTATCTCATTACTTTTTTGTAATATTTTAAATACTTTTTTATTATTTATCATCATCAAAATAAAACTCATACTTATGTGTCTAATGAATAAATATACATACGGTAAGAAAAAAAAATTTTACGAGTTCAATAAAGGAAAGCCTTGTTGGCTGTTTCAATATAAAAATTCACTAAGATCATTTTTCATAACATTTTCGCTATGCGCTAAAAAATAATAATGAGATTTTATATTTTTATTCGTTTGAAAATTGGTCAGAAAACACATTATCGCGGATTAATATGATTTTAACTAAGAGAAAAATTTTACCATATAAGGAATTAAGTTAATATTGTAAGGGAATTATGTAATTTGCATATCCAGTGATTTCCCCTGGCCAATAATCAAAGTATCTATTTCAAAGTAAATGAATTATAAACAGAATAAGAAAATATGTTATCAAAGCGGGTGATTATTAGAAATCTGTTTTAATGGAGAATTAAAAATCTTCCATTATTATTTTGTCTAGTGAAAATTTCAAAAAAAAAATATTTGATTTCAGTTTAAAAATTAGATAAATTATAGTATTGTGACGTAATGATTTCATGCGCCGATCAAAAAAAAGTAAAAGTGTTTACAATACGCCAATCGAAAAAAAAAATAAGAAATTGTTTACATGCTTAAAATCAGACGCGTCATGTAAACATGAAATTAAATATAAATACACTTGTTTATTTGCTTGATCTTGAAATTTACCTTCTCAACTCACTACTTGTTTTTACCGAACTACAACTTTACTCTAATCTTTACGCACTTTCTTGACTTACATACCATACTTCTCTTAACTCTTAACTTGTCAGGTACTTTTAACATGAATAATTATCTTTAGTTTGAATACATAAAGCTAATTATATCTTTTTTTTCTATCCTTTTATATATATCAAATAGAAATGTTGTGCACCTTAACTGTTCTTGCGTGTGCGTGTGTTATAGCTACCTCAGCTTCTGTCGTCGTATCAGTAAAAAAATGCTTGTATGTATTCTTAAAAATAAATAAATTTAAAACAAAAAGAGTTACTGACTTACTTTTATTTATAGTGAGACTAAAGAACAAAAAAATAGTGGAAATACCGAACCGAACGATGAATCAAAAAATGATCCAACACCAACCTCTAATAATCCTTCACCCACTCGTCCAGTTCCTTCAGCACCAACCTTAAATAATCCTTCACCTGTGCCAAAAAATGAATCATCTTTAAAACATAATAGAAACTCTCTTCGTAAATATCAAACTTTGTGTGTATTAATTATTTTAAAAATATATATTAACCTACAATTTTTTTTTGATTTCTAGGTAATTTACAACGTCCAGTATATAAACAACAAACCATCACGACTAGCTTGGAGAGTATCACTGAAGAATCCGAAAATGAAAATTATGACCAACCTCCAGCACCAACCTTTAACAATTCTTCACCCTTAACATATGATGGAAATTCTCTTCGTAAGTATCAAACTTTGTGTATTGGTTATTTTAAAAATAAATATATTAAATATATATAAACCTACCATTTTTTTTTGATTTCTAGGAAATAAACAACGTTCAGTATACAAACAACAAACCGTCTTGAAACGATTTAATAGTTTGGAGAGTATCACCGAAGAATCCGAAAATGAAAACTATGACTATCCTCTAACACCAACCTTTAATAATTCTTCATCCTTAACATACAACGGAAACTCTCTTCGTAAGTATCAAACTTTGTGTATTGGTTATTTTAAAAATAAATATATATAAACCTACCATTTTTTTTGATTTCTAGGAAATTTGAAACGTCCAATATACAGACAACAATCTATCTCGAACCGATTTACTAGCTTGGAGAGTATCACCGAAGAAACTGATGAAGAAATGAATAACGAATGCAATAATGAAAATGATGACCATGAAGTAGATGATGATGAGTATTTTGAAAATGATGAATATGAAATAGAAGATGGTGATGAATGTGATGTAGATGGTGGTGATGAATATGAAGTAGAAGATGGTGAATATTTTGAAGATGAAAATGAAAAAGTTGATTCAAATCCAAAGTCAGGTGAAATGTAAGTTTCAAAAAATTATTCTTATTTTTATTATATTGTATATGTATATTGTAAAAAAAAAATTTATAAATTGATGAATTTATATTTTAGTGCCAAACTCGAAACAACTGAAGACGAAAAGCGAGCGGCAACATTTAATTTGGTGCGCTCATATGAAAAGCTTCAAAATTTACTCGAGAAAAAAGGATGCAATGTTGAAATTCCGCGTCCTAACTATAAACCTTGTTGAAAATCATTATACTGCACGTATATTCTTTATCTTGTTTCACTTAGCTAATATTATATTAATAAGATTTTTGTATTGTTCTATTTGAATAAAATTGCATGTTTATAAAATACAAAATGTTTCGTGACTATATATTAAATAATGAAAATCTATCTACAAAATGATTATATTAAATAGGAAAAATGTATAAAAACTTATTCATAACCATTCCCATTCTTATGATTTATTTAATTCACGATTCGTATAAGAACTGGACATTTACATATTTATCAGTAATTAATTATTTCTAAATCCATATTTTGCTTATATTATTAATTTTATAATGTACGTATTTTAAAAAATAATCATTTAGTTTGAAAAGAAGCAGGATCCAAAAAAGGGGAAATAATTTACAATATGGTATAGAAATAATCAAAAAAAAATTACATTGAGGATAAATATGAAAAAATAATAAGTATGTAATTGATTTAAGAGTGAATCTTTTGGTCTTCAAATTAGTAAAATTCTTTTACTTCCATCTGGCTGGCTGGAATATTCAAGCTTAATTCGACAAAAAATACGAGCTATCGGTATTTAAGATTTATTTTTACAAAAAAAAAAATATGCCATTAATATTCAGGTAGGTTTTTTTTATTCTGAAATAAAAAAAATATTGACTTGGTTATTTTAACAATTCTGATTTTATTTAGAATCTTTAAAAACCTCTTCTGAAATTTGTTAAAGAAATGCGAATACATATAGATTATAAATGAAAAAATATCACCGGAAGAATTTGTATAAAGCTCTCAATCGGTTCGGTTCATTAGTATATAAACCGAAATATTCGGTTCGGTTTATTAATAGAATCCGAACTGAATATTTCGATTTTGGAGGTTTTTGATAATTATTGAATATAAAAACTGAATAAAACTGGTTCGGTTCGGTTTTGAATAATTATTATTCGGTTTCAAACCGAATCCGAACCGTTGAGAGCATTTGTAGAAGTTGACCTAAAGAATGATCCTACTCCATTATTACCAACGTAAATAATCCAAATAATGCTTCATCAGTAAAAATTTCTTTATAAATTATTTTACAAGCTGTATATATGAATGCCTGTAATATTCTTAGATGCACAACATTCACGCATCTTCAATAATTGAAATTATTTACACATCAAATGTCTATATTTGTGGTGCGTAAGTTTTTAAATGTCATAAAAATTTCAAGTTACAAAAATGTAATAATAATCGAGTAGTGCATCTTTTTGTAATATTAAGTTATTATTTCTAAGAAAAATTAACTGATGAGTTTTTTTTGTACATCTTCGGAATCATTAACTGATTGTTAAATCGCATTAGAAATGACATATTTTATCAATAATTATATATCATTACTTGAGGATAAAGATACTTGTGATGTAACTATTACTGTTGACTTTTGTGCACACTCACTTATTCTATGTGCTCAAACCCCCTTATTTATTCACAAGAGATAACAGACGAACATAAGCTTAAAATTTATTATATATATATATAATCGTAAACTTATTTTATTCTAATTATCACGATTAATTAATATTTTAACTAGTCTAACGATTTATGTCATAAATACTATCTCCGGGATTCGAGAAAATCGTCTTTTACATCATTTGTATCTTTATAAAATATATTTATATTTGATTGCAACAAATGATAATGATAGTATTAACTTATTTAAATATATGTAGCATCTTTGAGATAAATATAATACATCAATGTGATTTTTTTGGTGATTTTTGGAAAACCTATAAGATCATCAGAAACATTTTCAATCATCAATTATGAAGTATTCAAGATTTATTAATAAAATTATTTAAAAGCTGTATACTTCAGGAAAATAATATGTCTTATATTTGTATTTTAAAAAATTTGAATGTTATTGTAAAATTTTTTTACTAATAATTAATATTTTCTATATTTAATTGAGTGTACTATATATTCAATTTTTTTTTTTACCTTTATTATTTTCCAGCGAGGCCAGTCCGGTACAGATCACATAAAGAAAAGTTACAACGAGCGCAGCTTACACCTATAACGTAATCAAAATCACACCATCGAAACTAATTTATCAACATACGTTAATTTATTTATTAAAGTATAAAAATATAAAATATAATATGTATANGATAATGATAGTATTAACTTATTTAAATATATGTAGCATCTTTGAGATAAATATAATACATCAATGTGATTTTTTTGGTGATTTTTGGAAAACCTATAAGATCATCAGAAACATTTTCAATCATCAATTATGAAGTATTCAAGATTTATTAATAAAATTATTTAAAAGCTGTATACTTCAGGAAAATAATATGTCTTATATTTGTATTTTAAAAAATTTGAATGTTATTGTAAAATTTTTTTACTAATAATTAATATTTTCTATATTTAATTGAGTGTACTATATATTCAATTTTTTTTTTTACCTTTATTATTTTCCAGCGAGGCCAGTCCGGTACAGATCACATAAAGAAAAGTTACAACGAGCGCAGCTTACACCTATAACGTAATCAAAATCACACCATCGAAACTAATTTATCAACATACGTTAATTTATTTATTAAAGTATAAAAATATAAAATATAATATGTATAAACTAAATTGGATAATGATACTTTATTATTTCATTTCACAGTTTGAAATTAATTACGCTTTTTGTTAATCTTTAATACACTCATAATCTACAATAGAAAATTTTTCATTGATTTTCCTAATACATAGGTTTTTTCATAATAATATTTATAACTAGGACACAACGACACCAACATTCGTTATCATGAGTGAAATTAGAAATATTTGATTTCATCATAAATTCACAATTACCATAACTTGGATAATGAATATTCCGACAATCAGAATTAAGAGCTTTACTATTATCTATAACTCAACTGAGAATTGATTGAATCCTGAATGTTCCTATTTTTTAATAAAAAATAAAACTATCATTTGTATCCATATAAGTACATCTTATTAACCCAGTTGAATCACCCCAAACTAAAGGATTATAACCACCAACTATTTCGTCAGTTCCCGCAACTTTTACAACCACAATTGTACCAGCATGTTCAATACTCATCTCCCAAAATGTTTTGGGACGAAAACCATCGAAGAATTAATTGAAATTCATAAGGAATATTTGATAAAGAATAAATAGTTGATTTTCGATCAATCCATGATGAAATTCTGCAACATAATCTTTGTTAATTATAGTTAATAATGGAAATTCGGGGGTTGAAATGATTCCTGAAGGTAATTCAGTTGAAAAGGTTCTTGCTAGCAAAACTATGATTTAACTGGTTTATTTGGGGATATATGGATTAAATCATTCCAAAGCTGTTTTTCAAGGATTTTTTTGTAGGGCTTTACTTTCTCCCAAATATATTCGTCAGAAACATGAAAATATAGAACAAGAAGTAAACATTGTTGTAGAGTAGTTTTCAAGTTTTCTTTAGACCATTCTCCCGAATTATTAGGTAAAGTGAAGTTCTGTGCAATTCCCCATTTAATAACGTAATCTCAAATTTTGATTTCTTCGACTTTCAAGTCATCTCTTTGCAAAATAGATTTCTCGAAGTGAAGTGGAATCTTCTGATTCAAAAATCAAATTTAGATATTTTGCAATAATGTCATTATAAAATTTTTCGAACCTTTAAATTCATTACCTTCAAAGATTGAATGATTAAAATGGGAGAAATGAGTTCTTAATAAAGAAACCTTAGATTCGCTAAGATAACTTTCTAATTTTTCCAATAGTTCTTTAAGTTCTAATTCCATAGCATTGACCATTAATTCTAATTCTTTATCAAAGTAGGATGAACAAAAGCGTAAGACAACCAAGTGAGCAGTAAAAGATTTCTTATTTTCTTTATCATCTTCGATACAACATTATATTCTCTTTTGTTATTAAGAAGTTCTGAAGAATCTTGAGATAATTTATTGAAAATTTAAAGGACATTTTATTATTTTAAAAATTCATAACTGCGCAATCAGTTAATAGAACGTATTCTCAGTTGTTGTACAATTAGTAAACTGTTTCATCAAATAAAAGTTACTGTAAATTTTTTTTTACTTATAATTAATATTTTTATAATTTATTTGTGTATTATATTCAATTTTTTTTGCCTTTACTATTTTCCAGCGAGAATTATATAATTATATTCGTAATATAGCAATTACATAAATTTTAAGGCCAGTCCGATACAATTTACATAACAGAAGTATGATTCAATTAACTTCTGGGATTATCATTGGATCTATTACAGCACAGTTTACACCGATAACGTAGCGTGGAAATAACAAAATCAGTCAGTCAACTTGTTTAGCATATAAAAGTTAATTTATTTATTAAAATATAAAATATAAATATTAAAAAATTATTATGTACTAAACTAAATTGGAGAATTTCACAGTTTGGAATTTTTAATGTTTTTCAATAATCTTAAATACTTCATAATCTACAATAGAAAAATTTTTATCAGTTGTTCTAATTTTTTTTTCATAATAAGAAAGACGAGGATCATAATGA
Organism: Diversispora epigaea; assembly: GCA_003547095.1. Lineage (NCBI taxonomy): Eukaryota > Fungi > Glomeromycota > Glomeromycetes > Diversisporales > Diversisporaceae > Diversispora > Diversispora epigaea. The sequence continues at coordinate 235,735 of PQFF01000274.1, read as the reverse complement.
CACCGACATAATCTATCTTTAGTAAAATTGGAAACTTCTGATTTCATTATAAATTCACAATTACCAAAAAATGGACCATAATTATTCTGATCTTCAGAATTAAAATACAATAGAGCGTTACTATTTTTTATAACTCGGCTGAGAATTGAATTTTGAATATTATCATTTTTTAATGAAAAAATGAAACTACCATTTGTTTCCATACGAATTTTTTCTGTTGAATTTTCCCAAGCTAAAGGATTATAACCGCCAATTATTTCATCAGTTCCTGCAACTTTTGTGACCACAATTGTGCCAGCGTGTCCATGGCAAATCTCCCAAAATGTTTTGGGATGAAAACCATCTCGACTTCCTCGAAGAATTAATTGAAATTCATAAGGTATATTTGATAGAGAATAAGTAGTCGATTTTCGATCAATCCATGATGAAAGTTCTGCGATATGCTCTTCGCTGTTGATTATGGTTGAGAATGATTCGCTCACTCTTGAAGGTAATCCAGGAGTTGAAAAGGTTCTTGCCGGCAAAATAGGCGATTTTACCGGTTTATTTGGGAACATAAAATATTGAGTTAAGTCTTCCCAAAGTTGTTTTTCAAGGATTTTTTTATAGGGTTTTATTTTCTCCCAAATATATTCACCAGGAATATGAAAATATCGAATAAATGGTAAACAGTGTTGTAAAGTAATTTTCAAAGCCTCGAAATTTTCTTTAGACCATTCTTCCGAATTAGTAGGTAAAGTAGGATTTTGTGCAATTCCCCATTTAATAACATAATCCCAAATTTTAATTTCTTCGACTTTCAAGTCGTCTCGTTTCAAAATAGAAATCAATGCTGTCTCTTGAAGTAAAGTGAAATCTTCGGATTCAAAAATCAAATTTGGATGCTTTGCAATAATATCATTATAAAATTTTTTCAAACCTTTAAATTCATTACTATCAAAGATTGAATGATAAATAAGGGAGAAATGAGTTCTTAACCAAGAAGACTTAGATTCAATAAGGTAACTTTCTAATTTTACTGATAGTTCTTCAAGCTCTAATTCGTTCGCATTGACCATCAATTCATAAATGGTTTTGGTATCCGAATTTTCGATATCGACAATTCCACCATAGATATATCTATAAATATTTTTTATTTTATTAATATTGAGTCACAATATTATTAAAAATATTTAAAGTAATAATTAATTTCTTTACTTACTTAAGAATAATTTCGAATATTTGAGCAGAAATATTTGGTTTAATAATAGTTTTGATAAGATTTTCGTCCGTAATAGCGTTCTCTAATTCTTTATCAAAGTATGGTGAGCGATAACGTAAGATAGCTGAGTGTGCGGTAAAAGATTTATTATTTCCTTCTTTATCAATTTCAATAACAACATTATAATCTTTTTTGTCATTAAGAAGTTCTGAAAAATCAAGAGATAATTTATCAAAAAATTTAAAAGACATTCTATTATTATTTGAAAAATAGACGTTTAGACCTCTGTTATACAATTTCTTGTGCAATTTATTTCATCGTTCTTATAGGTTTATATTATTACACTATAAATGATGTGAAAGAAAATCTTGCCAAAAAAACTAATCCACTTAATTGTGTTACAATTATATGAACAGCAAGTGACAATTCAATTAAAAAATAATTAAAATCATTATTATTTAAACAAAAAAAAATTTTCAATGGCACCAAAACTTATGGTTTTGTATTGTCACTGCTAACCCAAGTTCAGTGCCTACCACAGAAATATGTGACAACGGTGGTAATTGTTATCCGAAATTATTCGAAGCAACTGAAGAGTTAAAAGAAATATAAAAGAACTAGAAATACCTGGTGCTACTTGTATTATTATTACTTGATGAGGATTTCATATTTTATTAGGTGAAATCGCATTTTTTTTAAAAAAAAAATTCAACCAAGAATTTAGAGAAAAAAAAGAATCGTTATTTATAAAAAAAGAAATAAATTCAAAAATTATATAATAAGAATAAAAGTTATGGATGCATGAACATACAAACACTTTTTCACAAAGGAACCTGTTAAAATTTACTAAAATTATAAAGTTATTTATTCATAAATTTAAACTAAAAAAAATAAAATATTAGCATACAAAAATGGATACAAGTTTAATATAATAATTCAAAAAAAATAAATATTTAAGATCTTCTGAAAATTTTGAATACTTCATAATTAGTAATGGAAAAGCAATCTGTAAAGTAAAAATCTCCGAAACGTGGACCAAAGTTATTTTGACTATTCTTGAATGCATTACAAATAGCATATTGGCTATTTTTAACTCTGCTAAGAATAGAATTTTTAATTTTACCATTTTTTAATGAGAAAATGAAACTTTCTTTTGTATCCATCCATTTACCACCAATAAAATAATAAGGAATATTACAAATATTATCACAAGCTAAAGGATTACAACCTCCAAGTATCTCGTCAGTCCCTTTAACTTTTATTATCACAACTCTTTTAACATGCATGACCATGGGAAATATTTCAAAATGTTTGTGTGGAGCAAACCCATTTCTAGTTAATTTATAAATTTATAAAATTTATAATTTTATTATTTGATACTTCCTAATGGGCGCCTCAAAATCAGCTTAAAAAATTCTCCTGAAAAAAAAATTCGTTATATATCATGTTCATCAGGCCACGTTAACTTCGTACAACGTTATATATAATTTATTAAATATTCTATGCAATACTTGACTTTGGATTGGATTTATTTGGTTGAAATTTCAATACAATAATACCACATGTTACTTCGATGAGTTATGATAAACTTCTTTCAATTCGTAATTCATTAATTCATTACAAGAGGTATTTTGATTTTTATTATAATTATTAATTATTAATTATTATTATATTTATTTTATTATTACTATTAAAATCTCCAACGTATAGGATGCTACTATGGTACAAAATAATGTTAAAACATGGGGTGAAACATTTATCAGTGTTTGTTAAAGAATTGAATAGTAAATATCAAAATTTATTTGCTTTAGTAAATTTTATTTTAATAAAATTTAATTAATTAATTAATTTATTTAATTTATTATTTGTTTATTTTTATTTATTTATTAAATTTATTTTGTTTTATTAATTTAATTTGATTTATTTTATTTTCTTGTAGCTTTTCGATTCTGATCTGAGTTCCTTAGTTTTTCTGGTTTGGATATAATAATTTTTATTATTCCTACGTATTATTATTTACGCAATAAATTATTATAATTAATAAATTGTTATTTATAAATCAATATTATTTAATTACTGATAGGTGCGGCATAAATATGACGAAATAGTCCGAATTGTGGTATGTTATTAATATTTTAATTATTTTAATTATTTTAATTATTTTAATTATTTTAATTTTATCATTATTTTAATTATTATAATTTCATTCATTTAAATCTTACATTTCATTTATTTACATTTATTAATCTACACATTCACATACCTGCATTCCCATGTGAATTAAAATATAATATATATCTATATATAAATAGGCACTACGTGAATCAATTTGAAGAATGTGCAATTCAACTTCATCATTGCACTCCGTAAGATGAGATAGATAAGGGAATGATTTGATTATTCGCTAATAAGAGTGATCCCAAAGAACTTTTTGAAGTGTCACAAGAGACTATCAAAAATCGTGAAAATAACTTGAATAATAGTAATAGTAAGAAGAAGGAAGATAATAATAATGATAATGATTGTTGTCTTGGAAGGAGATAATGATAATGAATCAGATGATTTAGTTGATCCCAATTTAAGAATACCCACGGGATTAAGTTTAAGTTTTGATCAATTGGAAATTTTGAAGGAAAGTGAAATCATTTGAAAATAATTATCAAGTTCGAAAAGGGAAACTTGAGATGTTAAATAAATAATGGTATAAAATATTTATATGGAAAATTGAAAACTCCCATAGAGGAAAGGATTCAACTTTGTGATGATAATTTGGATGAAGAGTGATTGAGAAAGTATGTTCTATTGTTAATTAATTAATTTATTTATTTATTTTATTTATTGTTAATTTATTTGTTTACTCATTATATTTTAGTTAAATATTGAATTTGATCAAAAAGCCATCAAAGAGGTATTATTTATTATTATTTATTATTATTTATTATTATTTATTATTATTTACTATTATTTATTATTATTTATTTATTATTGTTTATTATTTTTTATTTATTTTTTATTTATTTATTATTTTTTATTTATTTTTTATTTATTTATTATTTTTTTTGAATAGTTTATTGCACAATTGGTTGATCTTTGGAATAAATGTTTGATTTCTCAATATGAATGTGATGAATTCTTTGAGTGCTTACAAAAAAGTAAGTGACTAATAATAGTAAATTTTTATTATGATGTTACATTTTAATATCAATATCAAGTTTTTAATTTATTTAATAATTAGATAATTAGCTTTTTATTTACTATTGGAATCTGCTGATGAAATATATGAATTACTTTCACAAGAAGTGGTGAATTTTGGAAAGACGAACCTTAATCGAGGTAAAATTATTATTTATTTATTTTTTATTGGTCTATATCACATTTATTTTATTCTTTATATTAACATCCATCATTCACAGAAAATGATTGAATTCGAAAAAAGGCATCCCGTCCATGTCGCCACTTTCAAAGTTCATTCCGGCTATTGGAAGAAGAAAAATAGAGAAAATCTTGTTGGCTTAATCGAATTAATTAATTAAGACGTGTCCCCTTGAATTTTCATTCATTCATTCTTTTTTAAATCTAATACAAAAATTTTCAAGTTTAAGAATTTTATTATTATTTTATTATTTATTTTTTTTTGTTGTAGATATCCATTATTAAATAATAATTTGCTATCATTATTATTATTACTATTTTATTTTGTAGATTTAATTTTTTTTTTTTACATGAGGGTGTTTATATTTTTATTTTATTTTATACGATAGGATCTGAATTTTGTGGAAATTTTTTTGGTTTTTTTTTTTCATTTATTAAAAGAACAAATGATGAATAAATGAATTGCAACCGCTACAAGAAATAGTCTATCCCTTTTTTTTTTATTTCTTTACGTTTTTATTATGTTATGAATAATTATTGAAATAAAACGTCAGATATTTTTAAAGATTTGCGCATGTCACTTGGCAATCTTTTGCTTAGGTCTCACAAGCCGTGACTCCAACGAAACGAAAAATGTAAAATAAAATATCCTGTATAAACTAACATACCGTAATTGTGGACATGCATGTACGTTATGTGAAATGAATACTTACTTGCTTCTTGTTTTGATTTGCTTTTCGTAATTTCACCTGTAAATTGAACCGGGAGCTTTGACATTGGAAGCAATGGAACTTACTGTTTACAACGGAAAATAATGCCAGTCCAGAAACAGAAAATACTTTGGCACGCATATCTCTTTGCACTGAAGCGGTTAAACAATATAGACACTGGATCTTTCATAAACTTTTTTTTTTAAAAAAAATAACAAAAAAAAAAGAAAGAGAGAATAAACTGAATTGATATCTTGCTTTTCTATTGTTGTTTAAGAAAAAAATTATTAAATGTACAAATCCACACATTCTTTAATGTTATTTATATGAAAAATCTTCTGTAAAAAACCAGAATTAACTATATATCTCATCCATTATTTTGAATTTCGACGGCTATTTCTATAACTACAGGTCTATATTTCTTATTAAAAATTACAAGAAACAAGCAAAATATATATTTGAAAATTCATTATTATCCTTTATTATAAATAATTAAATAATTTTCACCATACACATATCATATTGTGCCAATTGAACAATAATAAAGAATAAAAAAATCAAATCATCAAAACTTGTTTTAGCATATAATGTTGTCAGTTAAATAAATAATAATCATAAAGATTCACAGTTATTATGTTTAATTAAAATAGAAAAATAGAAAATAATAAATGATACTATATTATTTCATTTCAATGTTCGAATTTTTAATGTTTTTAATAATCTTAAATACTTCATAATCAATAATAGAAAATTTTTCATAAGTTGTTCTAATAGGGTTTTCATAATTAGGACCACTCCGACACTGACATAATTTATCTTGAGTAAAATCGAAAACTTTTGATTGCAGAATAAATTCATAATCGCCAAACCATGGACCATCAGTATTCTGATCATTAGAATTATGATATATTAACGCACGACTACGATTTATAACTCTGCTGAGAATTGACTTTTGAATATTTCCATTTTTTAATGAAAAAATGAAACTATCATTTGTTCCTATATAAGTATTATTTGTTGAGTTATTCCAAGCTAAAGGATTATAACCACCAACTATTTCATCAGTTCCTGCAACTTTTGCAAGAACAATTGTACCAGCACGTCCATTGCACATTTTCCAAAATGTTTTGGGACGAAAACCATCTCGACTTCCTCGAAGAATTAATTGAAACTCATAAGGTATATTTGATAAAGAATAAGTAGTTGATTTTCGATCAATCCATGATGAAAGTTCCGCGACGTGCTCTCCATTGTTGATTATGGTTGAGAATGATTCATTCACTCCTGAAGGTAATTTAGGAGTTGAAAAGGTTCTTGTTGGCAAAATAATTGATTTAACGGGTTTATTTGGGGACATATGACGTTGGATTAAATCATTCCAAAGCTGTTTTTCAAGGATTTTTTTGTAGGGTTTTACTTTCTCCCAAATATCTTCATCGGGAATATGAAAATATCGAATAAGTGGTAAACAGCGTTGTAACGTTATTTTCAAAGCCTCGAAATTTTCTTTAGACCATTCTTCCGAATTAGTAGGTAAAGTAGGATTTTGTGCAATTCCCCATTTAATAACATAATCCCAAATTTTAATTTCCTCGACTTTCAAGTCATCTCTTTGCAAAATAGAAATCAATGCTGTCTCTTGAAGTGAAGTGAAATCTTCGGATTCAAAAATCAAATTTGGAAGCTTTGTAATAATATCATTATAAAATTTTTTTAAACCTTTAAATTCATTACTATCAAAGATTGAACGATAAACGAGGGAGAAATGAGTTCTTAACCAAGAAGACTTAGATTCAATAAGGTAACTTTCTAATTTTACTGATAGTTCTTCAAGCTCTAATTCGTTCGCGTTGACCATCAATTCATAAAGGGTTTTGGTATCCGAATTTTCGATATCGACAATTCCACCATAGATATATCTATAAAATATATTGTATTTTATTAATATCGAGTCACAATATATTTAAATTAAATATTTAATTCACGATCCATGTAAGAGCTAGACAATTTCATTAATAAAAATTGAGATATATATAATATAATATTTATTAGCAAGACGGAATCCAAAAAGCATAGTAAATTTAACAAATAAATTTTTGTTTCTTCATATATAATATTATTTCTAAATTAAAGAGAAATTTATCTTGCTTCTGAAAGTAGCCAAATAACATACTTTACTGAACATATTAATTTTTATTATTTATTTTAAAAAATCATTCTTTAGTTTGAAGAAAGTTGGATTCCAAAATGATAAAAAAACATCCATTTTCTATTATGATTTAAGGTAAAATTGTCACGGATCACGAATTAAAGTAACCAATAATTTTTTGACTTACTTAAGAATAATTTCGAATATTCGAGCAGAAATATTTGGTTTAATAATAGTTTTGATGAGATTTTCATTCGTAGTAACGTTCTCTAATTCTTTATCGAAGTATGATGAACGATAACGTAAGACGACCGAGTGAGCGGTAAAAGATTTCATATTTTCTTCTTTATCAACCTCGATGACAACATTATATTCTCTTTGGTCATTAAGAAGATCCGAAAAATCTTGAGATAATTTATCGAAAAATTTGAAAGACATTTTATTTTGACCATGACAAATTGGTATTTTTCTGAAAAAAATACTTATNCAAATAAATTTTTGTTTCTTCATATATAATATTATTTCTAAATTAAAGAGAAATTTATCTTGCTTCTGAAAGTAGCCAAATAACATACTTTACTGAACATATTAATTTTTATTATTTATTTTAAAAAATCATTCTTTAGTTTGAAGAAAGTTGGATTCCAAAATGATAAAAAAACATCCATTTTCTATTATGATTTAAGGTAAAATTGTCACGGATCACGAATTAAAGTAACCAATAATTTTTTGACTTACTTAAGAATAATTTCGAATATTCGAGCAGAAATATTTGGTTTAATAATAGTTTTGATGAGATTTTCATTCGTAGTAACGTTCTCTAATTCTTTATCGAAGTATGATGAACGATAACGTAAGACGACCGAGTGAGCGGTAAAAGATTTCATATTTTCTTCTTTATCAACCTCGATGACAACATTATATTCTCTTTGGTCATTAAGAAGATCCGAAAAATCTTGAGATAATTTATCGAAAAATTTGAAAGACATTTTATTTTGACCATGACAAATTGGTATTTTTCTGAAAAAAATACTTATCTAACGATTACGTTCATGTTACTTCATACTGTTTCACCAATCAAAACATTTAGACACGTTGAATTAATTTGAGCTTCCCCAGTATCACCAGAACCATTTTCACGGTTTATCAGGGGTAGTGTATTTATCACCATGTATCACACCCTTCGAATATCGATTTTTATTAAACATTCTGGGACAGAATTTTTTTACTTGTGGAAATCATATTCGTCACCCTCAAATTTGTCACTCGTAAAACAACACGTGAAATATTTCTGATCACCCTCCAAACTATGGTCCAATCAAAATTTGCCCGTACGTATTTGGCACTAATCATATGATTAACTTTTTTCTTTATAAAGATATGTAGAATAGTTTTAAATATTTGAACCGAGATTAGTTTAAAATGACAATAAAAAATCTATTTATTAAAGAAATTAAAGAAAAAAATTACACCGCTGGAATTTAAAATTAATTAAATTAATTTAATTATTATTGCTTTTTAATAAACTTAAATACTTCATAATCTTTAATCGAAAATTTTTCGGTAGTCGATCGAATCTGTTTTTCATAATAATTATCATTATCATCGGAACCTCGATCACACCAACGTAATTTATCTTGAGTGAAATCCGAAATATTTGATTCCATCATAAATTCACAATTCCCAAAATATAGACCAAGAACATTTTGACAATTCGAATCATAATAATAAAGGGCTCTATCATTATCCACCACTCGACTAAGAATTGAATTTTCAATCTTCCCATTCTTTAAAGAAAAGATGAAACTACTATTGGTTTCTATGAAATCTCCACCACCAGCTTTATTATCCCAAGTCAAAGGATTGTAACCACCCAATATTTCATCGGTTCCCGACACCTTTAAAACCACGATCGTACCCGCACGCCCGTTACACATCTCCCAAAAAGTTTTGGGACGAAAATCATCTCGACTACCTCGAAGGATTAATTGAAATTCGTAAGGTATACTTGATAAAGAGTAAGTGGTAGATTTTCGATCGATCCATGATGAAAGTTCCACAACATGTTCTCGATTGATTACGGTCGAGAATGGTGATGACGATAATAATTCAAAGGTTGAAATGGGTCTTTTCGTTGATGATGAAGGTAATTTAGGATTTGTAATGGTTCGAGCGGGTAAAACAATGGATTTAACGGGTTTCTCGGGGGACATGGAATGTAGGATCACGTCATCCCAAAGTTGTTTATCAAGGATTTTTTTGTAAGGTTTCATCTTTTCCCAAATGTATTCACCCGGAATATGAAAATATCGAATGAGAGGTAAGTAATGTTGTGAAGTGATTTTTAATGCCTCCAGATTTTCTTGGACCAATTTTCAGAATTATTAAGTAAAGCGGGATTTTGAACAATTCCCTCATTTGATAATGTAATCCCGAATCTTAATTTCTTCAACTTTCAAGTCATCACTTTTCAAAATAGAAACCAATGCGGTTTCGTGAAATCCTCGGATTTGAAAATTAAATTTTGATATTTTACAATAATGTCATCATGAAATTTTTCAAACCATTAAATTCATTACTATTAAAGATTGAATGATAAATGGAGGAGAAATGAATTCTTAACCAGAAAGATGAGGTAACTCTAATTCCCGACAGTTCTTGTTTCAATTCATTGGCTAAGAAGTTCTGAGATAATTTATCGAAAAATTTAGAAAATCATTTTTTTATTATTTTTATTATTTTAAATTAAAAAAAAAAAAATTTCAAAAAAACTGTTTCGAGTCGAGTACTTATTGACTAATGGTTGCTTCTTCATTGGAACCTTTTTTTGCAAATTTATCGTCAAAATCAATAATGCAATGCATTTGGTATTTGGTATTTTTCTAGCTCGAGAAAATATTAAATGTCCTGCCTTCTATTCTATCTTGATAGTTATTTTTTTTTTAAAAAAAGAGAAATTAAAATTCAGATTTTAATTTTTTTAAAGTTATCTACAAAAAAAGAATGTCAGCTATTTTTCTAAATAGACTCTATTACCTTTTCATATAGTATATTATTCTCTAATTTTATTTCCACCCAAATAAAAATTTTTTATTCTTAATAGATATAAAGTGTGTGGTAGCAAATCAATTTTACAGTTAAAAAATTGTTTCCTAAATGACATGGCACAGTAAATTGAACAGTTAGAGAGAGAATATATTGAGCAATACAAATAACAAGTACTTCAGAAATATCGTATATTATTATATATATGTCAATAATTATCAAATATTTTATTGTTTTTGTTAATGTTTTGAAAATTCTTTGAATATCAAAAAAAAAGTTTATATTTAACCATTGAGAGGTGGCATTAAATTCATTTGTATCAAATTTTGTGGAAGGATTTGTGTATTTAACAATTTTTTTTCTTTTTTTTTATTCTCCTAAAGTGAAATCAACATTAATTTTATTATTTGCTTGTATAGATTATGATATGTATATTATACACTTATAAAAAAAAATTTACATTGTATCTATTCTATGAACTCTGAAAGTTATACTCTAACAAAAATTTATATTACATTCATTTTATACAATTTTTTTTTAAGCCAATGGACTTACAGAATGAAAAAAAAAGCATGTATCCGTGTAATCCGAGTAGCCATTTATATTTATATATTCGATCCACCACGTAAAAAATTTCAATCATGATAATAACTAGGAAATGGTAAAACCATGCAAGTCCGGAGCGTAAGCAATTTATATTATAATATTGTGACATGTGATTGTTATCTAGCAATCATTATCTAAAATCGGACAGACAACCCCGTGCATATTTACGTTTTTGATATTTTTAAATCAAAGCATCAAAAACAAAACTTTGGTATCACTTTACTTGTCCCTTATAGTGTCCTACGCTACGCTCCGGACAAATAATAGAAATCATAAACATAATAAATATAAATATAAATATATGTTAAATATAATAAATAACATATACACACATATACATGGTATATGGGTTCTTTTCGTAAAAGAAAACAGCAATAAAATGAAAAAAAAAAATTAATCANATCAACATTAATTTTATTATTTGCTTGTATAGATTATGATATGTATATTATACACTTATAAAAAAAAATTTACATTGTATCTATTCTATGAACTCTGAAAGTTATACTCTAACAAAAATTTATATTACATTCATTTTATACAATTTTTTTTTAAGCCAATGGACTTACAGAATGAAAAAAAAAGCATGTATCCGTGTAATCCGAGTAGCCATTTATATTTATATATTCGATCCACCACGTAAAAAATTTCAATCATGATAATAACTAGGAAATGGTAAAACCATGCAAGTCCGGAGCGTAAGCAATTTATATTATAATATTGTGACATGTGATTGTTATCTAGCAATCATTATCTAAAATCGGACAGACAACCCCGTGCATATTTACGTTTTTGATATTTTTAAATCAAAGCATCAAAAACAAAACTTTGGTATCACTTTACTTGTCCCTTATAGTGTCCTACGCTACGCTCCGGACAAATAATAGAAATCATAAACATAATAAATATAAATATAAATATATGTTAAATATAATAAATAACATATACACACATATACATGGTATATGGGTTCTTTTCGTAAAAGAAAACAGCAATAAAATGAAAAAAAAAAATTAATCATAATAAATAATATCTAAAAGAAGGCCTTTAAATAATCAAAGGAATCATCCTCCTCATGGTCAAGTGAAACAGATAATAATATTCATTCTCGTTAGTAAAATTGTTCGATTAATTCGTTCATTCACTTTATTATTACTATTATTATCTGTTATTATTATTATTATCCATTATTATTGTTGTTGTTGTCAGTACAATTGTTGCCATCATGATTGTTGCGTTATACAATGCGTTGCGTTTTTAAAAAGTAATTATTTTTTATTATAATATTTAATGACATTAGAATGAGGATTTTCGTGATATAATGGAATAGGATAGAGAATTGAGGTTCCGTGAATAATTTAGAAGATTTGAATAAACAATCCGGGTGAATGTAATTAATGATTCTTTAATAACTTGAGTAAGATAATTCATCTTGGAAAAATCATCCAATAATAATAAATGATAATATTTTTTTTGTTATGTATTTTATATTTTATTAATATATATAAAGTTTTAGAAAAAAATGATACCTTAGGTAAACGTCCTTCTAATCCTTGATCATGATGTTTAGGATACTAGATTAAAGAAAATAATGTAAAAGGATAATGACTCCTAAAATGTGATACCCAGCAGTCAAATAATCACCAAATAACTTTTAATCTAGATTTAAAATATTATATATATAAATAATAATGATATAAATATATTCAAATAGAACTTACCATTTCATAACTAAAAGGTTCTCCTGTATCAGGATTATTTTCGCTAATCAAAATATCAAGAAAATCTTTATCATTGTTTTTTTCATCCTCTCTATTTTTGATTAATTCTTTTTGTATTGATTAATCAACCCAAAGTATTTTGATAAAATTTGAAAATCTTCATCTTGATCCAGGGCATTTATTAGGTTATAACCTGTCTGCTTTTGTCTAAGCAGACAGGTTATAACCTAATAATTTCATGCGAATGCCCTGTCTTGATCACTGATAATTCCAAATTTTCTGCCATATACTTAAGACGGCATCATAAACTTTTCGGAATTTTTAAAATCTAAATCTTGAAGTTGGACGTTACTATTATATTAATTTTTTTTTTTAACATGAATAATAAACTGTTTGAATTACCTGATTTACAGGTAAAAATAGAATTTAAAAAAAATTTACCTAATAATATATGCAGTAATCCTTAATGGAAATTCATAGCATTCTTGTTGCGTTTTAATTATGGAATTTTTTTAAGAATCAATAATAATTTTTCTTATTTATTGGCTAAATCGATTGCACAATATTTTGAATGCCTTCAATTTTCTAAAATAACTAGTATAATAATATAAATAGTATAAATAATATAATTTATATTTTATTATAATTTATTGTTATTATCGGATCCTGAATTTTTAATAATTTTGATCTGATATTTCTATTTTGAGAAAAAATCTTCCCAAAAAAAGGGCAAGTGATTTGGCATTCTTTTGCTTGACGAAACGAAAGATATAAAATATTCTGTAGAATCTAAATGCGGCAGTAAATGTCGTACTAAAGTTATTATATTCCGCATGTACGTTATGTATGAATACTTGCTTCCTGTTTTGATTTGCTTTTCGCAATTTCGCCCATAAATTGAATAAAATTTGTTCTATGAAATTACCGTCGTTAAAATTTAAAAATGGAACAACTCCGGGATCTTCGACATTGGAAGCAACTGGCACTCGCTGTTTATACTGTCTAGAAACAGAAAATACTTTGGCACGCATATCTCTTTGCGCTGAAGCAGTTAAACGATATAGACACTGGATCTTTCATAAACATTTTTTTTAAAAAAAAATAACAAAAAAAAAAAGAAAGAGAGAATAAACAGAATTGATATCTTAATTTTCTATTGTTGTTTAAGAAAAAAAATTATTAAGTGTACAAATCCACGCATTCTTTTATGAAAAATCTTCTGTAAAAACACCAGAGTTAACTATATATCTCATCCGTTATTTTGAATTTTGACGGCTATTGCTATAACTACAGATCTATATTTCTAATTAAAAATTACAAATATACATTTGAAAATTCATTATTATCCTTTATTATAAATAATTAAATAATTTTCACCATACACATATTAACAATATATTAATTATTAGTAATCATATCATATTGTGCCAATTGAACAACAATAAAGAATAAAAAAATCAGTCACCTATATTGAGATAATCAAACCATCAAAAATTGTTTTAGCATATAACGTTGTCAGTTAAATAAATAATAATCATAAAGATTCACAGTTATTATGTTTAATTAAAATAGAAAATATTAAATAAAATATGATACTATATTATTTCATTTCAATGTTCGAATTTTTAATGTTTTTTAATAATCTTAAATACTTCATAATCTACAATGGAAAATTTTTCATTAGTTGTTCTAATAGGTTTTTCATAATGAGTATTATATCCAGGATCATAATCACACCAACATAATTTATCTTGAGTAAAATCGGAAACTTTTGATTGCATCATAAATTCACAATTGCCAAACCATGGACCATCAGTATTCTGATTATTAGAATTATGATATGCTAACGCATAACTACGATTTATAACTCTGCTGAGAATTGACTTTTGAATATTTCCATTTTTTAATGAAAAAATGAAACTATCATTTGTTTCTATATAAGTATTATTTGTTGAGTTATCCCAAGCTAAAGGATTATAACCACCAACTATTTCATCAGTTCCTGCAACTTTTGCAAGAACAATTGTACCAGCATGTCCAATACACATCTCCCAAAATGTTTTGGGACGAAAACCATCTCGACTTCCTCGAAGAATTAATTGAAACTCATAAGGTATATTTGATAAAGAATAAGTAGTTATTTTTCGATCAATCCATGATGAAAGTTCCGCGACGTGCTCTCCATTGTTGATTATGGTCGAAAATGGTTCATTTACTCTTGAAGGTAATTCAGGAGTTGAAAAGGTTCTTTCTGGCAAAACAATTGATTTAACAGGCTTATTTGGGGACATATGATGTTGGATTAAATCATTCCAAAGCTGTTTTTCAAGGATTTTTTTGTAGGGTTTCACTTTCTCCCAAATATCTTCATCAGGAATATGAAAATATCGAATAAGTGGTAAACACCGTTGTAACGTTATTTTCAAAGCCTCGAAATTTTCTTTAGAACATTCTTCCGAATTAGTAGGTAAAGTAGGATTTTGTGCAATTCCCCATTTAATAACATAATCCCAAATTTTAATTTCTTTGACTTTCAAATCATCTCTTTGCAAAATAGAAATCAATGCTGTCTCTTGAAGTGAAGTGAAATCTTCGGATTCAAAAATCAAATTTGGATGCTTTGCAATAATATCATTATAAAATTTTTTCAAACCTTTAAATTCATTACTATCAAAGATTGAATGATAAATAAGGGAGAAATGAGTTCTTAACCAAGAAGACTTAGATTCAATAAGGTAACTTTCTAATTTTACTGATAGTTCTTCAAGCTCTAATTCGTTCGCATTAACCATCAATTCATAAATGGTTTTGGTATCCGAATTTTCGATATCGACAATTCCACCATAGATATATCTATAAAATGTATTGTATTTTATTAATATCGAGTCACAATATATTTAAATTAAATATTTAATTCGCGATCCATGTAAGAACTAGACAATTTCATTAATAAAAATTGGGATATATATAATATAATATTTATTAACAAGACGGAATCCAAAAAACATAGTAAATTTAACAAATAAATTTTTGTTTCTTCATATATAAAATTATTTCTAAATTAAAGAGAAATTTATCTTGATTCTGAAAGTAGCCAAATAACATATTTTAATGAACATATTATTAATTTTTATTATTTATTTTAAAAAACCATTCTTTAGTTTGAAGAAAGTTGGATTCCAAAATGACAAAAAAAACATCCATCTTCTATTATGATTTAAGGTAAAATTGTCACGGATCACGAATTAAAGTAACCAATAATTTTTTGACTTACTTAAGAATAATTTCGAATATTTGAGCAGAAATATTTGGTTTAATAATAGTTTTGATGAGATTTTCATTCGTAGTAACGTTCTCTAATTCTTTATCGAAGTATGATGAACGATAACGTAAGACGACCGAGTGAGCGGTAAAAGATTTCTTATTTTCTTCGTTATCAACTTCGATTACAACATTATATTCTCTTTTGTCATTAAAAAGTTCCGAAAAATCTTGAGATAATTTATCAAAAAATTTGAAAGACATTTTATTATGATTATGACAAATTGGTATTATTCCGAANAAATTTATCTTGATTCTGAAAGTAGCCAAATAACATATTTTAATGAACATATTATTAATTTTTATTATTTATTTTAAAAAACCATTCTTTAGTTTGAAGAAAGTTGGATTCCAAAATGACAAAAAAAACATCCATCTTCTATTATGATTTAAGGTAAAATTGTCACGGATCACGAATTAAAGTAACCAATAATTTTTTGACTTACTTAAGAATAATTTCGAATATTTGAGCAGAAATATTTGGTTTAATAATAGTTTTGATGAGATTTTCATTCGTAGTAACGTTCTCTAATTCTTTATCGAAGTATGATGAACGATAACGTAAGACGACCGAGTGAGCGGTAAAAGATTTCTTATTTTCTTCGTTATCAACTTCGATTACAACATTATATTCTCTTTTGTCATTAAAAAGTTCCGAAAAATCTTGAGATAATTTATCAAAAAATTTGAAAGACATTTTATTATGATTATGACAAATTGGTATTATTCCGAAAAAAAGTGCGTACTTAGATACGTTCATGTTACTGCGTACTGTTTCACCAATCAAAACATTGATTCATTTACTATTTCATTTAGATAGACGTTGAATTAATTTGTTAATCATATGATTATTTTTTTTTATCATTAATGTATGTTTTTGGAAAAATTTCAGGAAACAATTGAAGCGCATGTTTGGCAACAATCACTATCCTTTATGGTTATCATGACAAAACGAATAATTTTAAATATTTGAACCGAGATTGAACGTATAAATAACGAAAAATCACACCAATATTTTATTTTATATTTTTATATCTATTATTTTAAAATGACAATAAAAATCTATTTATTAAAATTAAAGAAAAAAAAATTACACCGCTGGAATTTGAAATTATTAAATTAAATTAATTATTGTTTTTTAATAATCTTCAATCGAAAAATTTTCGGTAGTCGATCGAATCTGCTTTTCATAATAATTATCATTACCACCGGGACCTCGATCACACCAACGTAATTTATCTTGAGTGAAATCCGAAACATTTGATTCCATCATAAATTCACAATTCCCAAAATATGGACCAAGAACATTTTGACAATTCGAATCATAATGATAAAGGGCTCTATTATTATCCACCACTCGACTAAGAATTGAATTTTCAATCTTCCCATTCTTTAATGAAAAGATGAAGCTACTATTGGTTTCTATGAAATCTCCACCACCAACTTTATTATCCCAAGCCAAAGGATTATAACCACCCAATATTTCATCGGTTCCCGACACCTTTAAAACTACGATCGTACCCGCACGCCCGTTACACATCTCCCAAAAAGTTTTGGGACGAAAATCATCTCGACTACCTCGAAGGATTAATTGAAATTCGTAAGGTATACTTGATAAAGAGTAAGTGGTAGATTTTCGATCGATCCATGATGAAAGTTCCGCGACATGTTCTTGATTGATTATGGTCGAGAATGGTGATGACGATAATAATTCAAAGGTTGAAATGGGTCTTTTCGTTGATGATGAAGGTAATTTAGGATTTGTAATGGTTCGAGCGGGTAAAACAATGGATTTAACGGGTTTCTCGGGGGACATGGAATGTAGTATCACGTCATCCCAAAGTTGTTTATCAAGGATTTTTTTGTAAGGTTTCATCTTTTCCCAAATGTATTCACCCGGAATATGAAAATATCGAATGAGAGGTAAACAGTTTTGTAAAGTAATTTTTAATGCCTCCAGATTTTCTTGGACCAATCTTCAGAATTATTAGGTAAAGTGGGATTTTGAACAATTCCCCATTTGATAATGTAATCCCGAATCTTAATTTCTTCAACTTTCAGGTCATCTCTTTTCAAAATAGAAACCAATGCGGTTTCGTGAAATCCTCGGATTCGAAAATTAAATTTTGATATTTTACAATAATGTCATCATCAAATTTTTCAAACCATTAAATTCATTACTATTAAAGATTGAATAATAAATGGAGGAGAAATGAGTTCTTAACCAGGAAAATGAGGTAACTCTAATTCCTCGACAGTTCTTTAAGTTTCAATTCGTTGGTTAAGTTCTGAGATAATTTATCGAAAAATTTAGAAAACCATTTTTTTATTATTTTTATTATTTTAAATTAAAAAAAAAAATTTTTAAAAAAAACTGTTTCGAGTCGAGTACTTATTGACTAAATGGTGCTTCTTCTCTGGAACCTTTTTTTACAAATTTATCGCCAAAATCAATAATGCAGTATTTTTCTAGCTCGAGAAAATATTAAATGTCCTGACTGAAAAAATGTTCTGTCTTCTATTCTATCTTGATAGTTATTTTTTTTTAAAAAAAGAAAAATTAAAATTCAGACTTTTGTTTTTTTTAAAGTTATCTACGAAAAGTAAAAAAAAAGAATGTCAGCTATTTTTCTAAATAGACTCTATTACCTTTTCATATAATATATTATTCTCTAATTTTATTTCCACACCAAATAAAAAATTTTTTATTCTTGATAGATATAAAGTGTGTGGTAGCAAATCAATTTTTTAGTTAAAAAATTGACATGGCACAGTAAATTGAACAGTTAGAGAGAGTACATTGAGCAATATAAATAACAACAAGTACTTCAGAAATATCGTATAATATTATATATATGTCAATAATTATCAAATATTTTATTGTTTTTGTTAATATTTTGAAAATTCTTTGAATATCAAAAAAAAAAGTTTACATTAAATTCATTTGTACCAAATTTTGTGGAAGGATTTGTGTATTTAACAATTCGTTTTCTTTTTTTTTATTCTCCTAAAGTGAAATCAACATTAATTTTATTATTTGCTTGTATAGATTATGATATGTATATTATACACTTATAAAAAAAAATTTACATTGTATCTATTCTATGAACTCTGAAAGTTATACTCTAACAAAAATTTCATTTTATACAATTTTTTTTAAACCAATGGACTTACAGAATGAAAAAAAAGCATGTATCTGTGTAATCCGAGTAGCCACTTATATTTATATATTCGATCCACCACGTAAAAAATTTCAATCATAATAATAATAATAGAAATCATAAACATAATAAATATAAATATAAATATATGTTAAATATAATAAATAAAATACATACACATACATGGTACACTCCCCTCCCAAAAGTATTGGACCAGAGGGTTTTTTTAAAAATTTTTAACATTTTTCAAAAGCCAATTATGACACAACAAATGATTCAAATTACATGAATTTTTTTTTATTCAATTCCTTTGGTCAAGGGCTATCACTTGATACCTTTTTTGTTAAAATTGAATGCATACTTTTACAGGAATTAAGTTTCAAATAAAATTTACCAAAAATGATAAATTAATTCTTTTAATTAAATATTAGTCGATCTCGGTTAATATTGATACTAGATATAAACTATCTTATACAGACTTGTAGCTAAGAACTAAATCTACAACTTTAATTAAAACAATATTTTATGTTTTCTAGTAATAATCAGAACTTTACTTAGATACGACTAAAAACGATCGAAAAGATTAAAAATTTGACTTATCTTAACAAATAATTATTAATAGTTGTGATATAAAAACTTTTATCTTTTATCAATTAAATCTTGAAAGTGATACTAAGTAATTTTAAAGGCAAACATAATGAATATCATCTGTAAAGATTTAGGGCCTGTATCATAAGAATTGAAGGAATAATTGTTATTTGAATTTTAAAAAATAATTGTTAATTATTTTCTCAATTCCTATACTAAAGGCCTGAAAACTTTACAGCAGATGCACAGCATTATTTTCTTTAAAATTTTTTAATATTACTTCTAATATTTTACTATTAAATAATAAANGTACACTCCCCTCCCAAAAGTATTGGACCAGAGGGTTTTTTTAAAATTTTTTAACATTTTTCAAAAGCCAATTATGACACAACAAATGATTCAAATTACATGAATTTTTTTTTATTCAATTCCTTTGGTCAAGGGCTATCACTTGATACCTTTTTTGTTAAAATTGAATGCATACTTTTACAGGAATTAAGTTTCAAATAAAATTTACCAAAAATGATAAATTAATTCTTTTAATTAAATATTAGTCGATCTCGGTTAATATTGATACTAGATATAAACTATCTTATACAGACTTGTAGCTAAGAACTAAATCTACAACTTTAATTAAAACAATATTTTATGTTTTCTAGTAATAATCAGAACTTTACTTAGATACGACTAAAAACGATCGAAAAGATTAAAAATTTGACTTATCTTAACAAATAATTATTAATAGTTGTGATATAAAAACTTTTATCTTTTATCAATTAAATCTTGAAAGTGATACTAAGTAATTTTAAAGGCAAACATAATGAATATCATCTGTAAAGATTTAGGGCCTGTATCATAAGAATTGAAGGAATAATTGTTATTTGAATTTTAAAAAATAATTGTTAATTATTTTCTCAATTCCTATACTAAAGGCCTGAAAACTTTACAGCAGATGCACAGCATTATTTTCTTTAAAATTTTTTAATATTACTTCTAATATTTTACTATTAAATAATAAAGTTTTATACACAACAACTTTTGAAAAATATTACATCGGAACAAAGTGATCAGCAATCATTTTCTCAAGATTATTACTAAATTTGCCTATAAATTTCAAAGACGAATTATAACACAATGAGTAATCAAAATTATACAAACTTTTTTTTAAAAGAATCACCTAACCAGGTGCTATCAAATAATACCTTGTTTGTTAAAATTAGACGTTTTTTAGTGCCGTAATTTTGCATCAAATTAAATTAACCAAAAATATCAAATTGAATTAATGATCGTAATATCTTCGATTTCAATAACTATCCATCGCAGATACCAACTATCTTATATAGACTTGTAGCTTATAACAAGAGATACAACTTTTATTAATATCATATTTAATATTAACTAGTAAAAATTAGAACTTTACTTAGACATAATTATAAATATTTATAATAATATATTATTTTTTAAGTATTAAAAAATTTTATTAATAAATTTAAATGAAATTTATATTATTCTATCCACCAAAATATAAATTTTTATTTTATTGTTAATACTTTGTTGGATAACCATGACTATCTATTACAGCTTGAACTCTTCTTGGCATACTTTCTACTAAATTTTCTAAAATTTCTGGTTCAATTTTATACCATTCCTCCTTTAATACAACCATTAATTCAGTAAGATTTTTTGGATGTGGATTATGTTTACGAACTTTCCTTTCTAAAACATCCCATAAATGTTCAATTGGATTGAGATCTGGTAACTGTGCAGGCCAAGGAATATTTTTTATTGAATTATTTTCCATCCATTGTTTAACTATTTTTGCTCGATGAACTGGAGCATTATCATCTTGAAAAACATATTCTAAATTATTTTCTAGTTCATTAATAAATGACAAAAGATTGTTTTCTAAAACTTCAATATATACAGAACCCGTAATTTTACCAGAAACTTGAACTAATGGACCAATTTTGTTTTTTGTAAAACACCCCCATACCATTACACCTTGATTTCCTGATTTTACTGTTGGAATTAAGCAATTTACATCATATTTTTCATGTGGACGACGCCAAACCCAATGATGAGCATCATTTTGAAATAATAAGAATCGAGATNGACCTGGAAGCACTTGAAGTTTGATTTTCAGACCTATATTTTTCTATAATATTATGGATAGTGGATTTGGGATAATTGAGAATAGCAATAATATTTTGTTCACTATGACCACCTTTCCAAAGGCCAATAATTTCCCCATGCTCAAATTCTGTAAGTTCTCGAATTTTAGGCATTATGANATATACAGTGGCGATCAAAAGTATTGCATCACCTGAACAAATTTTTTAAAATTTTAATATCTTGTGATTCCGGGAACACAGTGCTACAATACTTCATTAATAGTTTTGTCAAACCTTATATTTATCCCCTGCATCATCTTTTTTTTATTTATTTTGAAAATTTTTTCGGAAATAAAAATAATGTTCAGAACCCGCGATGCATTTTTTTTGATCGTTTTGAAAAATAAACATAAACAAGATGTACAAAATTTTTTTTCTTCTAAACACACCATGTAGTACATATAAAAAAGGTACCTTATTGTTTACTCTGTTATTAATTTTTTTTAAACCATTCATGGTATATTTACCTGTTGAAAAAAGAGCCCAGGTTTATGCACTACTTGAAGAAGGATATCCTTCTTGTTATGTAGCAAATAAAGAAAATATTTCACAATCAACAGTTATAAGAATTAAACAACGTAAAGATAAGACTGGTACATTTAAGAATCAACCAAAATCTGGTTGCCCAAGACTCATAACTGACTGTATTGAACGAAATGTTGTACGATTAATTACAACAGGCGAGTGTACAAATGCAGTTGCAATCCAAAAAAAATTAAGAACTGACGATCAAATTGATGTGAGCGAGTGCACAATAAAGAGGACATTACACTGAAATGGTTTGGATGCACGAGTGAAGTGCAAAAAACCATATCTTAAAAAAACACATAGAATTGCTTGTATGAGGTTCGCAAGAAAATATCAAAAATGGACTATAGAAGACTGGAGCAAAGTAATCTGGTCTGATGAATCAAAATTTATGATTTATGGATCAGATGGAAGGGAATACTGTTGGAAACGACCCAAAGAACCATTACGTGATCATCATGTTAAACCTACAGTCAAATTTGGATGGGGCAATATCATGGTATGGGGATACTTCACATCTGATGGTGTTGGTAACGTTGTCAGAATTTATGGACACATGGATGGGAGTTTATATCGACAAATTTTGGAGGAAGACCTATTAGGAACCATCTAGTGGCATGGGTTGGATAAAGATAATATCACTTTTCAGCAGGATAATGACCCCAAACACACTGCTCATCTCACAAAACAGTAGTTTAAGGACAATGACATTAGGGTATTAGATTGGCCAGCACAATCTCCGGATTTAAACCCTATTGAGCATCTGTGGAACGAAATTGATTGACGATTAAGGCAACTTGAGACCCCTGTTAAAACTCAGGATCAGTTGTGGGACGCAATCCAAAAAATTTGGGTGGAATTGGGAGTAGATGTTTGTAAGAAGCTAGTAGACACCATGCCAACTCGTATAAATGATGTAATTAAAGCAAAGGGTGGTTATACCAGATGGTAAAAAATAGTTTTTAAAAATTTTAATATTATTGAATTGTTTTTTGTTATATTTTTTTACATAAATTAAAAAAAATAACTAACGATCAAAAGAAATGCATCACATAAATCATAAAAAATAAATTTTTTAAAAATTTTGGTCTTATTAATAAGCAATAAATTTTATTTTATTGAATCTAATCATTTTCGGGAGTCTAATAAAATTTTTATGTTATGTTGTACATCATGTATCACGAGATATAAAAATTTTAAAATTTTTATTCAGGCGATGCAATACTTTTGATCGCCACTGTAAATATTTTATAGTTATGTCTAAGTAAAGTTCTAATTATTACTAGTTAATATTAAATATGATATTAATAAAAGTTGTAGCTCTTGTTATAAGCTACAAGTCTATATAAGATAGTTGGTATCTGTGATAGAAAGTTATTGAAATCGAAAGATATTACGATCATTAATTCAATTTGATATTTTTGGTTAATTTTATTTGAAGCAAAATTACAGCGATAAAAAAATGACTAATTTTAACAAACAAGGTATTATTTGATAGCACTTGATTAGGTGATTCTTTTAAAAAAAAGTTTGCATAATTTTGATTACTCAGTGTGTTATAATTCGTCTTTGAAATTTTTTTTTTTTTTTTTTTTTTTTT
>PQFF01000274.1:150577-210972 GCA_003547095.1 Diversispora epigaea | reverse complement strand
TATATCACAACTATTAATAATTATTTGTTAAGATAAGTCAAATTTTTAATCTTTTCGATCGTTTTTAGTCGTGTCTAAGTAAAGTTCTGATTATTACTAGAAAACATAAAATATTGTTTTAATTAAAGTTGTAGATTTAGTTCTTAGCTACAAGTCTGTATAAGATAGTTTATATCTAGTATCAATATTAACCGAGATCGACTAATATTTAATTAAAAGAATTAATTTATCATTTTTGGTAAATTTTATTTGAAACTTAATTCCTGTAAAAGTATGCATTCAATTTTAACAAAAAAGGTATCAAGTGATAGCCCTTGATCAAAGGAATTGAATAAAAAAAAATTCATGTAATTTGAATCATTTGTTGTGTCATAATTGGCTTTTGAAAAATGTTAAAAAATTTTAAAAAAACCCTCTGGTCCAATACTTTTGGGAGGGGAGTGTACATGGGTTCTTTTCGTAAAAGAAAACAGCAATAAAAAGAAAAAAAGATCAAATTAATAATAATAATAATATCAAGAGGTTCTAAAAGAAGGCCTTTAAATAATCAAAGGAATCATCCTCCTCATGGTCAAGTGAAACAGATAATAATATTCAAGAAAATGACATCCTCGTTAGTAAAATTGTTTGATTAATTCGTTCATTCAATTTATTATTACTATTATTATCTGTTATTACTATTATTATCCATTATTATTGTTGTTGTTGTCAGTACAATTGTTGCCATCATGATTGTTGCGTTATACAATGCGTTGCGTTTTTAAAAAGTAATTATTTTTTATAATTATATTTAATGACATGACATTAGAATGAGGATTTTCGTGATATAATGGAATAGGATAGAGAAGAAGATTTGAATAAACAATCCGGGTGAATGTAATCAATGATTCTTTAATAGCTTGAGTAAGATAATTCATCTTGGAAAAATCATCCAATAATAATAAATGATAATATTTTTTTTGTTATGTATTTTATATTATATTATCGTGATTAATATATATATATAAAGTTTTAGAAAAAAAAATGATACCTTAAGTAGGTAAACGTTCTTCTAATCCTTGATCAAGATGTTTGGGATACTTGATTAAAGAAAATAATGTAAAAGGATAGTGACTCCTAAAGTGTGATATCCAGCAGTCATATAATCACCAAATAACTATTTAAAATATTATAAATATAAATAATAATGATGTATAAATATATTCAAATAGAACTTACCATTTCATAACTAAAAGGTTCTCCTGTATCAGGATTATTTTCGCTAATCAAAATATCAAGAAAATCTTTATTATTGTTTTTTTCATCCTCTCTATTTTTGATTAATTCTTTTTGTATTGATTAATCAACCCAAAGTATTTTGATAAAATTTGAAAATCTTCATGATAATTCCAAATCGTCTGTCATATACTTAAAACGGCATCATAAACTTTTCGGAATTTTTGAAAATCTAGATCTTGAAGTTAGACGTTACTATTTTATTAATTTTTTTTAACATGAATAATAATCTGCTTGAATTACTTTATTTACAGGTAAAAATATAATTTAAAAAAACATTTACCTAATAATATATGCAGTAATCCTTAAAGGAAATTCATAGCATTCTTGTTGCGTTTTAATTATGGAATTTTCTTGAGAATCAATAATAATTTTTCTTATTTATTGACTAAATCGATTGCACAATATTTTGAATACCTTCAATTTTCTAAAATAACTAGTATAAATAATATAATTTATATTTTATTATAATTTATTGATATTTCTATTTTAAGAAAAAACCTTCCCAAAAAAAGGGCAAGTGATTTGACTTCAACGAAACGAAAAATATAAAATATTCTGTAGAATTTAAATTGGGACCGTATGCGGCAACTATGAACATGCCGTAATTATTGACATGTGCCGTAAATGTCGTAACTAAAGTTATTATATTCCGCATGTACGTTATGTATAAATACTTACTTGCTTCTTGTTTTGATTTTCTTTTCGTAATTTCGCCTATAAATTGAATAAAATTTGTTAGTATCTTTCTATGAAATTATCTGAAATCTAAATATGTTTTCGCTCGTTCAACCATTCATTCGTTCACTCGATCGTTAAAATTTAAAAATGAAACAACTCCGGGATCATTGACATTGGAAGCAACTGGCACTCGCTGTTTATACTGCCAGTCTAGAAACAGAAAATACTTTGGCACGCATATCTCTTTGCGCTGAAGCAGTTAAACGATATAGACACCGGATCTTTCATAAACATTTTTTTTAAAAAAAAAACAAAAAAAAAAGAAAGAGAGAAATAAACAGAATTGATATCTTACTTTCTATTGTTGTTTAAGAAAAAAAATTATTAAGTGTTATTTATATGAAAAATCTTCTGTAAAAACACCGGAGTTAACTATATATCTCATCCGTTATTTTGAATTTCGACGGCTATTGCTATAACTACAGATCTGTATTTCTTATTAAAAATTACAAGAAACAAGTAAAATATATATTTGACAATTCATTATTAATTAAACAATTTTCACCATATACATATTAACGATATATATTGTGCCAATTGAACAATAATAAAATCGATCACCTACATTAAGATAATCAAACCATCAAAACTTGTTTAGCATATAACATTGTCAGTTAAATAAATAAAAATCATAAAGATTCACAGTTATTATGTTTAATTGAGATTTTATTGTCATCAAAATAGAAAAATAGAAAATAATATGATACTAATTATTTCATTTCAATGTTCGAATTTTTAATGTTTTTTAATAATCTTAAATACTTCATAATCTACAATGGAAAAATTTTCATCAGTTGTTCTAATAGGTTTTTCATAATGAGTATTATATCCAGGATCATAATCACACAAACATAATTTATCTTGAGTAAAATCGAAAACTTTTGATTGCAGAACAAATTCACACTCACCAAACCATGGACCATCAGTATTCTGATCATCAGAATTATGATACATTAATGCATAACTACGATTTATAACTCTGCTGAGAATTGACTTTTGAATATTTCCATTTTTTAATGAAAAAATGAAACTATCATTTGTTTCTATATAATCATTATCCGAGGTATCCCAAGCTAAAGGATTATAACCACCAACTATTTCATCAGTTCCTGCAACTTTTGCAAGAACAATTGTACCAGCATGTCCAATACACATCTCCCAAAATGTTTTGGGACGAAAACCATCTCGACTTCCTCGAAGAATTAATTGAAATTCATAAGGTATATTTGATAAAGAATAAGTAGTTGATTTTCGATCAATCCATGATGAAAGTTCCGCGACGTGCTCTCCATTGTTGATTATGGTCGAAAATGGTTCATTTACTCTTGAAGGTAATTCGGGAGTTGAAAAGGTTCTTTCTGGCAAAATAATTGATTTAACAGGCTTATTTGGGGACATATGATGTTGGATTAAATCATTCCAAAGCTGTTTTTCAAGGATTTTTTTGTAAGGTTTTACTTTCTCCCAAATATCTTCATCAGGAATATGAAAATATCGAATAAGTGGTAAACATTGCTGCAGAGTTATTTTCAAAACCTCGAAATTTTCTTTGGACCATTCTTCCGAATTAGTAGGTAAAGTAGGATTTTGTGCAATTCCCCATTTAATAACATAATCCCAAATTTTAATTTCTTCGACTTTCAAGTCATCTCTTTGCAAAATAGAAATCAATGCTGTCTCTTGAAGTAAAGCGAAATCTTCGGATTCAAAAATCAAATTTGGATGCTTTGCAATAATATCATTATAAAATTTTTTCAAACCTTTAAATTCATTACTATCAAAGATTGAACGATAAACGAGGGAGAAATGAGTTCTTAACCAAGAAGACTTAGATTCAATAAGGTAACTTTCTAATTTTACTGATAGTTCTTCAAGCTCTAATTCGTTCGCATTGACCATCAATTCATAAATAGTTTTGGTATCCGAATTTTCGATATCGACAATTCCACCATAGATATATCTATAAAATGTATTGTATTTTATTAATCTCGAGTCACAATATATTTAAATTAAATATTTAATTCGCGATCCATGTAAGAACTAGACAATTTCATTAATGAAAATTGGGATATATATAATATAATATTTATTAACAAGACGGAATCCAAAAAACAGTAAATTTAACAAATAAATTTTTGTTTCTTCATATATAAAATTATTTCTAAATTAAAGAAAAATTTATCTTGATTCTGAAAGTAGCCAAATAACATATTTTAATGAACATATTATTAATTTTTATTATTTATTTTAAAAAACCATTCTTTAGTTTGAAGAAAGTTGGATTCCAAAATGATAAAAAAAACATCCATTTTCTATTATGATTTAAGGTAAAATTGTCACGGATCACGAATTAAAGTAACCAATAATTTTTTGACTTACTTAAGAATAATTTCGAATATTTGAGCAGAAATATTTGGTTTAATGATAGTTTTGATGAGATTTTCATTCATAGTAACGTTCTCTAATTCTTTATCGAAGTATG
The DNA here is from genome assembly GCA_003547095.1 of Diversispora epigaea. Taxonomy (NCBI): domain Eukaryota; kingdom Fungi; phylum Glomeromycota; class Glomeromycetes; order Diversisporales; family Diversisporaceae; genus Diversispora; species Diversispora epigaea. Next base: position 206,474 of record PQFF01000274.1, on the reverse strand, counting down.
ATGAACGATAACGTAAGACGACCGAGTGAGCGGTAAAAGATTTCTTATTTTCTTCGTTATCAACTTCGATTACAACATTATATTCTCTTTTGTCATTAAAAAGTTCCGAAAAATCTTGAGATAATTTATCAAAAAATTTGAAAGACATTTTATTATGATTATGACAAATTGGTATTATTCCGAAGAAAAGTACTTAGATACGTTCGTGTTACTGCATACTGTTTCACAAATCAAAACATTGATTCATTTACTATTTCATTTAGCTAGACGTTGAATTAATTTGTTGTTAATCATATGATTATTTTTTTTATCATTAATGTATGTTTTTGGAAAAATTTCAGGAAACGATTGAAGCGCATGTTTGGCAACAATCACTATCCTTTATGGTTATCATGACAAAACAATTTCTTTATATAGATATGTAGAATAATTTTAAATATTTGAACCGAGATTGAACAGATTGAACGTATAAATAACGAAAAATCACACCAATATTTTATTTTATATTTTTATATCTATTATTTTAAAATGAACAATAAAAATCTATTTATTAAAATTAAAGAAAAAAAAAATTACACCGCTGGAATTTGAAATTATTAAATTAAATTAATTATTGTTTTTTAATAATCTTAAATACTTCATAATCTTCAATCGAAAATTTTTCGGTAGTCGATCGAATCTGTTTTTCATAATAATTATCATTACCATCGGGACCTCGATCACACCAACATAATTTATCTTGAGTGAAATCCGAAACATTTGATTCCATCATAAATTCACAATTCCCAAAATATGGACCAAGAACATTTTGACAATTCGAATCATAATAATAAAGGGCTCTATTATTATCCACCACTCGACTAAGAATTGAATTTTCAATCTTCCCATTCTTTAATGAAAAGATGAAACTACTATTGGTTTCTATGAAATCTCCACCACCAACTTTATTATCCCAAGCCAAAGGATTATAACCGCCTAATATTTCATCGGTTCCCGACACCTTTAAAACCACGATCGTACCCGCACGCCCGTTACACATCTCCCAAAAAGTTTTGGGACGAAAAGCATCTCGACTACCTCGAAGGATTAATTGAAATTCGTAAGGTATACTTGATAAAGAGTAAGTGGTAGATTTTCGATCGATCCATGATGAAAGTTCCGCGACATGTTCTTGATTGATTATGGTCGAGAATGGTGATGACGATAATAATTCAAAGGTTGAAATGGGTCTTTTCGTTGACGATGAAGGTAATTTAGGATTTGTAATGGTTCGAGCGGGTAAAACAATGGATTTAACGGGTTTCTCGGGGGTCATGGAATGTAGGATCACGTCATCCCAAAGTTGTTTATCAAGGATTTTTTTGTAAGGTTTCATCTTTTCCCAAATGTATTCACCCGGAATATGAAAATATCGAATGAGAGGTAAACAGTTTTGTAAAGTAATTTTTAATGCCTCCAGATTTTCCTTGGACCAATCTTCCGAATTCTCAGGTAAAGTGGGATTTTGTGCAATTCCCCACTTGATAACGTAATCCCAAATTTTAACTTCTTCGACTTTCAAGTCATCTCTTTTCAAAATAGAAACCAATGCGGTTTCTTGGAGTGAAGTGAAATCCTCGGATTTGAAAATTAAATTTGGATCTTTTGCAATAATATCATTATAAAAATTTTTCAAACCATTAAATTCATTACTATTAAAGATTGAATGATAGACCGGAGAGAAATGAATTCTTAACCAAGAAGCTTTAGTTTCGATGAGGTAACTCTCTAATTTTCCCGATAATTCCTTAAGTTCCAATTCATTGGCAACAATAATTAATTCATAAATGGTTCTGTTATCTATATTTTCAATGTTAACAATTCCGCCATATATGTATCTAAAAATAATAATAAAATAAAATTTTTTTTTATTTTTTTTAATTAATTTTGAGTCACGATAGTTAATTTAGATATAATAATTTTTTTTTAATTAATTTGCTTACTTAAGAATAATTTCGAATAATTGAACAGAAATATTCGGTTTAATGATAGTTTTGATATGATTTTCATTCGTAGGAGCGTTCTCTAATTCTTTATCGAAGTATGATGAACGATAACGCAAGACGACTGAGTGAGCGATAAAAGATTTCTTATTTTCCTCTTTGTCAACTTCGATGATAACATTATAATCTTTTTTGTCATTAAGAAGTTCCGAAAAATCTTGAGATAATTTATCAAAAAATTTAAAAGACATTTTTTTATTATGATTGTTTTTATTATTATTATTTATTTTAAATTAAAAAAAAAAAATTTTTAAATTTTTTTTCAAAAAACTTTTCGAGTCGAGTCGAGTAAATAAATCGTAAAAAACTTCTGTTGTACAATTTATTGACAGTTCCAAAAAAGTACTTATTGAATAAATGGTTGCTTCTTCTTTTAAGGTTATATTATTGTTGAACAATTCACTGGAAACCTTTTTTTGCAAACTTTTTTCGCCAAAATCAATAATGCAATGCATTTTGTATTTTTCTAGCTCGTAATATCCCGAATTGAAAATTTGTTCTGTCTTTTATTCTTTCTTGATAGTTATTTTTTTTTATAAAAAAAATAAAATTAAAATTCAGACTTTTATTTTTTTTCAAAGTTATCTACGAAAAGTAAAAAATAAAAAAGAATGTTCTCTATATGTCACGATAATAAGAAAAAATTAAAAAATAAAAAAATATATATATTAGGTTATCATAACCATTTTTCTAAATAGACTCTATTACCTTTTCATATTCATATTTTATAATATAATATAATTTTATTTCCACAGCACCAAATAAAAAAAAAATATTATTCTTGATAAATATAAAATATGTAGGAAATAAAGGTAACTTCAATTTGTGTTGTGTGTGTAGCAAATCAATTTTTTAATATTTCTAGTCTAGTTAAAGATTGCATCCTAACATTTTGTTTTCTAAATGACATGGCACAGTAAATTGAACAGAGAGAACAGTTAGAACAGTTAGAGGGCACTTTGAGCAATACAAACAACTCAGAAATATCGTATAGTATTATATGTATGTCAATAATTCTTAAATATTTTTTTTATCGTTGTTAATACTTATAACTTACTAAAAATATTATCAACTATAAATCTTTGAGAGGGGACAATAAATTCATTTGTATCAAATTTTTTGGACTTATCTTTCCTTCCTTCTGGAAGGATTTGTTTATTTAACAGTTCTTTTTCTAAATTAAAGTGAAATTAATTTTTATTTACAATTTGCGTGTGCATGGATTAAAATAGATGTTCATTTATAAAAAAAACCCTACAATAATTCAAAGTTTAAAAAAAAAATCTATATATTCTCTGAACTTAAAAGTTATTTATACACTAACAAAAATTTAAAAAGTCTTTCATTGCATTCATTTTATTCAATTTTTTTTTTAAACCAATGAATTCACCTAAAAAAGAATGAAAAAGAAAAAAAAGTATGTTATTTAAAAATTAATTAATTGTAATGTCTGTGTCTGTAATGTACGTATGTATGTTTAATGTAAAAATTTATTTTGGGATAATCATCAATCTTATTTTCCGAGTAGCCAATTATTTACTGCGTTAGTTTTTGTGCAATGAACTTATATTTATATATATTCGAAACTAAATTTAAAAAATGAGGTCTAATTCCTCCACCACCACGTAAAAAAATTTCAATAATAACGATAATTACTTATTATAAATCTTAAACATAATAAATATTATAAATATAAATATCTAATTAAATATAATAAATACATACACACACATAATACATGTTACATGGGTTTTTTTCATTAATAAAAAAAAATAAAAAAACATAAAAGAGAAAGAAAGTGATAATAAAAAAGAAAATAATAAAGGAAGCAATAATAAAAAAGAAAAAAAGAAAATAATAATAATAAATTCGCCATCATACATATATATCTAAATAGATATCTAACAGATATTGGAAATGGATAATAATAATAATATCAGGTCAAGAGGTTCAAAAAGAAGGTCTCCCCCACTTCCCGGTTCAAGCGAAACAGATAACAGTATTCTAGAAAATGACATTCTCGTTAGTAAAATTTTTTGATAATTCATTCATCCTTTTATTATTATTATTATTATTATTATTATTATTATCCGTTACTATTATTATTATTATTACTGTTTGTTATTGTCGTTGCTGTTGTGCTGCTGTTATTGTTGTTATTGCTGTTGTTAGTCATTATAATTGTTGCCATCATGATTTGTTGCGTTATATACAATGAATTCATTTTACGTTTACGAAAAAGTAATTCTTTTTTATTATTATTATTATTATTATTATATTTAATGACATTATAGAATGATGATTATTGGTGTTCACATTCGTCGGCATCATCCTCCCGTTTAAGTGAATACAATCATAATGATGATGATAATCTTAATAATAATCATAATAATTATAGTATTTCTGAAACCAATTCTTCCAAAAGCGGGAAATGGCCGGAATATGATGATCGCACTTACTATTCTATTTCATCATCGTCATCACCATCGTCATCTATTGATTCAACAGAATATAATTCATATAAAATATTTAAACGTAGAAAAAAAGGGAGGCGACATAGTTTAAGGAGTAGTTCTTTTTCTTCTTCAGTTTCAAGAGGAGAAGGAAGCGAGAGAGATAAAGAAGGCGGAGGAGGAGGGAATGAATCGGATTCATCAAATTTATCATCAAGTACTATAACGGATGATTCATTTAGTACAGTAATGGGAGATAATAGTAATAGCATTGATGATGAAATACTCGAGGAATCATTATCAGAAGTCCTTTCGGATGCAATTTCGGATGCCATCTCAGAAACATTATCAGAAACAGCAGAAGAAGAGGAGGACGAAAGTAATATCACATCAAATTTTATTAATAAAAAGAAAAGACAAAGGAAATTTATTAATAGTTCATCATCAATTTCTTGTTGTGTATGCGATAAATTAGATAATCAATTTAATTTTATTTGTGTATGCGTTAATTGTAATGAAGGATATCATCAAAATTGTCATGAACCTCAAATTAGTGATAATATTATTAGAGAAAAATGGAATTGTATAGATTGTCAGAAAATATCACGTAATAGATCTTCATCAATATTGAACAGTGATATCAACAATAACAACACCAATTTGAGAACCAATGACAACAACAACATCAACAACAACAACAACAACAACTTGAAAACCAATAAAAACAACAATTCAAGAACTAACAACACTTCAAGAACTAACAATAATTCAATATTTAACACTAATTATAGCAATTTAATAATTAACAGCAATTTAAACAGATTAATGGGAAAAAAAGAAGGTAGAATAACAAAACTAAGATCTTTTCACGAACAAAAAGTGGAAAATTCTTCGACCCCCAAATCAATGATCAATAATAATAATAAACAAAATAACGATATTAATGAAATTAACGTTAACGATAATGGAAGAAGGATAGAATATTCACGATCAAATTTAGAACAAAATCGTAAATCAAGAACAAATAACAATAAAAATAACAACAACAATAGTAATAAAAGAAGGTATAATGCATTAACATTTATTCCCCTTACATCAGAAAAACGATATTCAACGGCAACTGAACTTCATAAATTATTTTATGAAAATTATCCGATATCCAAAATTAATTTTGATGAAATTTTTAAACCTGAAGATTGGGAAAAGACGAATGATAATCTAAATGATAAGATGAATGATAATCTGAATGATAAGAAGAATGATAATGGCAAGAAGAATGATAAGAAGAACGATAAGAACGAAAATTCGGTCGCATCATCTAGAAGAAATATAATTGCTATTAAGAATGCGGTCGCTTCATCAAGTAAAAATTCACTTAGTAAAAATTTACCTGGTAAAAATCCATCCAATAAAAATCCATCCAATAAAAATCCATCCAGTAAAAATCCATCAAGTAAGAATCCATCCAGCAAAAATCCATCCAGTAAAAGTTCAACAAGTAAAAATTCATCAATCAAAAATTCGTCCAGTTCCAGTAAAGATTCATCCAGTAAAAATTCATCAAGCAAAAATTCATCAAGTAAAGATAAAGATTTATCAATTAAAAATGCAGTTGCTTCACCAAGTAAAGATTCTTCAATTAAAAATTCGGTTGCTTCACCAAGTAGCAATGTAATTACATCATCACCATCTAGTAAAAATTCAATTTCACCATCATCACCACCATCAAATAAAAATATTAAAAATATTAAAAATATTAAAACTATTAAAAATATTAAAAATGCTAGAACAAATGATCAACTTACATCAATGTCAACTATTGTCCCAGCTAGGAAAAATGCCATTTCACTTAATAAAAAAGTGGGAGGATTATCTTCAGGAAAAAATTTAATAAATTTAAAAAAGCCATATTATTTAAATAATTATGGACCAGCAACATCACCAACTCCAACATCATCATTAAGTAATAATAATTATAATAATAATACAAGTAACAATGATTCAAGTATTAATAATACAAATAATAATAATTCTAATTCTAATGGAAATACCAGTGGAAAGGTAGTAAAAAGAATTGTTTCTCAATTATCGACTCCTCTAAATAGAAATACCATTTTTCCTGATCCACCACCACCATCATCTTCATCATCATCATCAACTTCTTCTTCTTCATCTCCTTCTTCTTCTGATGAAAGTTTATCGTTATTAAATAGAAATATTAATAATGATAATAATAATTTCAATAATCTTGACCAAAAAGAAATTATTCCTGAGAGTGATAAATCAACACCTGGTAGTAGTAGTAGTAATATTGGTAGAAATAATATTGAAAATAGTATTGAAAATAGTATTGGTAATAGCAGTAATAAAAATGGCAGTATGATTATAAATGGAGAAGATTTTAATATTAATTCATTATTACCACCAAATCTTATTCCTTGTATTAACTTCGGAACATTGGCATTTCGAGAAGGAACTATCGATCCTAAACGAGGTAGCGTAAAACGAGGTCGCGTGTATTCGATCGTAAAATGATTATTATATGATGACGATAATAATCGTTACTTGGTTATTTTTTTTACTATTATTTAATGTAATAATTATTAATTATTTAATGAATTATTACCAAAAAATTTCTCTCCCACTATCTTTATTATATTATTTTTTTTTAAAAACATAAAAATTATATTATATCAAAAAAATATATTATTTTTTATTTTCAAAGATGGATGATAAAAAAAAAAAAACTGGACCATTTGTATTTACCTTATTCTTCCTTCTTTATTTGTCCTTCTTTTAAAAAAAGATCTTAATTATTATTTTTTAAGAGAATATTATATTATTTTGCATTGATCAATTGAATTGTGTGATGCAAACTTTTCACGTACATTAAAAAAAAAAGATATGTAATCTTGAAATCATTTCGATGGGATTAATCAGATCAGAAAGAAAAGATTAATGATTTTTCGAAAAAAAAAAAATTGAAAAATAAATCTTGTCAAATGTTTTTTATTTCAAATAATTCATTTAATATTTTATTATTTCAAATTGAATAAATTCGATAAAAAAATTGTAAAATATGAAATTGTTTAAATTTGATAAAATCAAGTTAAATTGTCGTGTAAAATGTATTAATTAAATTATTATTATTGTTTATAATTGTTATATGATGATAAAAGTGATGACAAGTTAAAAGTCGTTATATTGATCTCTAACTTGAGAGATCAAACGATCATAATCTTCTAAATAATCTTCATTTTTTACTAAATCAGCTTGTTCCGATAGCCATACCATAAACTTATTTTGAGCAGGACACTGAAGGGGATAATATTTTCTTATCATTGATATTCCTCTAAGAATTTTTTCTTTCGTATCAAAATCTAATTCTGATGATTTTTTATTAATAAAATCATCATCATCATCGTCCACATTATCAATATGATTAATTAAAGTAAATTGAAATAATTCACACCAAGATCTTATTACATCCGAAAACGAAAATAATAATGAATTCCCTTGTTGTTGTTGTTGATCAAACACGTCATCAGATTCTCCCGCTTTAACTACCATATTTGGATCAATAAAATCGGTGATAAATAATGCACATTTTGCTCGAAATTCATTATCCTCCAATTTTTCATATAAAATTGCTAATAGAGATAATCCATCATTATCATTAACGATCTTCATCGCCGCCCTATTTCCACGAACGATACTTGATAAGGCATATAAAAGACGTGATAAAACTTTGATATCATTTCCTTCTTCGGATGAGAGTGAATTTAAAAGACGAGGAATGAGATTCATTCTTAGTGCATGACTTTGAGCCAATGGATTATTCTATAAATAATTATGATTAATAAAAATAAATAAAAATTAATAATAAATAAAAATAAATAAAAATTAAAAATAAAATAATAAATATAATTAATAAATTATATAAATTATATAAATTAATAATAATAATAAATAAAAATAAATATGATAATAAATAATCATTACCTGCATCGCTGCACCGATAACCAAAGCAGCTTTCTTCTTGATTTCATTTGAATCATGATTTAAAAGTGAAATTATAGATTTCAATCCTTCCCCTTTAGATAATTTAATACCGAAATCAAGTTCATGAACTAATTCTTCTAATCCATCTAATGCCGATAATATCATTGTTAAAGATTGTTGTTGTTGTTGCGATGATGATGATAATGATTTGATTAATTGAGAAATATAATTATCAAAGAGTAAATGATCCGAATGTGAAATACGATTATTTTCTTTATGTCGTTGTGATGGAACTGGTTGGGGTTGTGGTTTCTTTTGAATAATTGGTAATGAATAATTATAATTCTTATATTTATTTCGATTCCTATATCTATCCCTATTCTCATTATTATTATTATCAAGATTTAATGTATCATGTAATGATTCTTTTAATGATTCTTTTAATGATTCTTGTAATGATTCTTGTTGATGTAAAGTATTAACTTGGGAAAACGTTTCATCATCATCATCGTCCATCTCGTCATTTTCGAAAAGAACAACTTCCGATGATGATCCTGAATCACTGGGATCCAAAAGTTTTGCATATTTTTTACCCGTTTCGAAATCAATTTTTATATGAAGACCTAAAAATAATAAAATATATATGTAAATACGTGAATACGTGAATATGATATAATATGATATGATGTAATAAATAATCATACATAAATAAATAAAATAATCATAATGAAAACATATGAAATACGAGAGAAAATGTTGTCGTACCTCGAGGTATTTCTTGTCCTTCGAGTATTTCTTTAAACTCTTTAGTTGCTTCGAATAATTTAGGGTAACAATTACCACCCTTGTCACAGATTTCCGTGGTAGACACCGAACTTGGGTAAGCGGTGACAATACAAATTAATAAATATATTAAATATAAATTAATAAAACCATAAGTTTTGGATGCCATTGGAATTTTTTTTTGGTTAATAATAAATGATGATTTGAATTATTTTTTTGATCGAATTTCTTTGAATTGTCGTCGTCCGTAGTAGTTATTAGAAAATTAAATAAATAATAGATAATAAATCACCTACTGTTTATATAAGTGTAACACAATTATTCGAGTTCATGTTGGCATCACGTAAGTGGATTTGTGATGTTTTTGGAAAGATTTTCTTTCATGAACAAATTATTTATATTTAATTTGTGTTTGACAAAATCGCTATAATAAGATAATAAACGTGTATTTATGCAGTTTGAAGTTTTAAAATAATAATAATATTTTTTAAATTTTTTGATTAATTATCTCTTGATTTTTCGGAACTTCTTTATGACAAAAAAGAGTATAATGTTGTCATCGAAATTGATAAAGAAGAAAATAAGAAATCTTTTACTGCACACTCAGTTGTCTTACGTTACCGTTCACCATACTTTGATAAAGAATTAGAGGACGCTACTACGAATAAAAATCACATCACAACTATTATTAAACCAAATATTTCCGCTCGAATTTTCAAAATTATTCTTAAATCAGTCAAAAAAAAATTAATTATTACATTAAATTATATTGACTCAATATTAATAAAATAAAATACATTTTATAGATATATCTACGGTGGAATTGATATTGAAAATACGGATACCAAAATTATTTACAAATTAATGGTAAATTCCAATGAATTGGAACTTAAAGAACCATCATTACAATTAGAAAGTTACCTTATTGAATCTAAAGCTTTTTGGTCGAGAACTCATCCCTTGTTTATCATTCAGTCCTTGACAGTAACGAATTTAAAGGTTTGAAAAAATTTATAATGATATTCTTGCAAAATATCCAAATTTAATTTTTTGATCCGAAGATTTCACTTCACTTCAAGAAATAGCATTGATTTCTATTTTACAAAGAGATGACTTGAAAGTCGAAGAAATCAAAATTTAGGATTATGTTATTAAATGAGGAATTGCACAAAATCCTACTTTACCCGATAATTCGAAAGAATGTTCTAATAAAAATTTCAAGGCTTTGAAAACAACACTACAAAACTGTTTACCACTTATTCGATATTTTCATATTCTTGATGAAGATATTTGGGAGAAAGTGAAACCCTACGAAAAAATCCTTGAAAAACAGCTTTGGGGTGACATGATCCAACGTCATATGTTCCCAATCTCCCGTTTTGCCAACAAGAATCACTCTCAATTCTAAATTAATTTCAAGAACCATCTCAATCCCCGAATTTACATTCTCGACTATAACTAACAAAGAGCTTACAGTAGAACTTTCATCATGGATTGATCGAAAATCAACTACTTATTCTTTAGAAAGTATACCTTATGAATTTCAATTAATTTTTTTAGGAAGTAGAGATGGTTTTCGTCCTAAAACATTTTGGAACATGTTCCATGGATATTCTGGTACAATTGTGGTTGCAAAAGTTGATGGAACTGATGAAACAGTTGGTGGTTATAATCCTTTAGCTTGGGATAATTCAATAAAAGATCATTTTATGGAAACAATTCTCAGCTGAGTTTTTGACAATAGTAGAGCTCTATACTATCCAGATAATCAGAATACTTATGGTCCATTTTTTGGTTATTGTGAATTTATGATGAAATCAGATGTTTCCGATTTTACTCAAGATAAACAATGTTGGCGTCGGTATAATGATAATAATTATTATGAAAACCCTATTAGAGCAACTGCCGGATTTTTTTTCTATTGTAGATTATGTAGTATTTAAGATTATTAAAAAACAAGTTCCAAACTGTACAATTAGATAATATAATCTCATTATTTAAATAGTTTAAATTTTATTTTATATTTTGTATTTATCGATAAAATTTATTTTTTATATAAATAATTATTTAGTTAAAATTGAAAATTACACCGTGAATACGAATTATTATTGATATAGTGACTAATTTCTACGTTATCATTCAATATTTTGTTAAAAATATTTTATACGAGTTCAAATATTTGAAATTATTTATCTTTTATTATTATATTCAATATAAAGGTGAATATGTTTCGCTCGCGAAACTTTTGATAAGAAATAAAATCTTTAATAATGAACATATGATATGATTTTATTTCACCTGGGCATGATTTGTTCTATAATAAAAAATACTTTAATTCTTTATCCTGATCTCGAAAGCCGTAAGTTCAATAATTCACTTTGATATTGTGAAACAATTTGATCAACAGATTCGATCAATTATGTAATTGTGATGAACCCTTAAATTTGGTTGATTCAATAAATTGTACAACAGATTTGATCGTGCAGTCTGTAAAATGTCTTTTATATTTTTTGATAAATTATCTTTTGATTTTTCAGAACTTGTTTATGACAAAAAAGAGTATAATGTTGTCATCGAAGTTGATAAAGAAGGAAATAAGAAATCTTTTACTGCACACTCAGTTATCGTTCACCATACTTTGATAAAGAATTAGAGGACGCTACTACGAATAAAAATCACATCAAAATTATTATTAAACCAAATATTTCCGCTCGAATTTTCAAAATTATTCTTAAGTAAGTCAAAAAAAATTAATTATTACATTAAATTATATTGTGACTCAATATTAAAATACATTTATAGATATATCTACGGTGGAATTGTCAATATTGAAAATTCGGATACCAAAACTATTTATGAATTAATGATCAATGCCAATGAATTGGAACTTAAGGAACTATCAGTAAAATTAGAAAGTTACCTTATTAAATCTAAAGCTTCTTGGTTAAGAACTCATTTCTCCTTTATTTATCATTCAATCTTTGATAGTAATGAATTTAAAGGTTTGAAAAAATTTTATAATGATATTATTGCAAAACATTCAAATATGATTTTTGAATCCGAAGATTTCACTTCACTTCAAGAAACAGCATTAATTTCTATTTTGCAAAGAGATGACTTGAATATCGAAGAAATTAAAATTTGGGATTATATTATAAAATGGGGAATTGCACAAAATCCTACTTTACCTGCTGGTTCGAAAGGATGGTCTTATGATAATTTTAAGGCTTTGAAAATAACACTACAAAAATGTTTACCACTTATTCGATATTTTCATATTCCTGGCGAAGATATTTGGGAAAAAATGAAGCCCTATAAAAAAATCCTTGATAAACAGCTTTGGGATGACATAATCCTACGTTCTATGTCCTCAAATAAACCCATCAATTCACTTATTTTACCAGCAAGAATCATTTCCAATTCTGAATTACCTTCAAGAATCATTTCAACCCCTGAATTGCCATTCTCGACTATAATCAACAAAGAGCATACAGCAGAGCTTTCATCATGGATTGATCGAAAATCGACTACTTATTCTTTATCAAATATCCCTTATGAATTTCAATTAATTCTTCGAGGAAGTAGAGATGATTTTAATCCCAAAACATTTTGGAACATCTGTTATGGACTTTCTGGCACAATTGTGGTTGCAAAAGTTGCAGGAACTGATGAAATAATTGGTGGTTATAATCCTTTAGCTTGGGATAATTCAACAGGTTATATGGAAACAAATGATAGTTTCATTTTTTCATTAAAAAATGGTAATATTAAAAAATTCAATCCTCAGCCAAGTTATAAATTATAGTGGAGCACTTCGCTATCCCAAAAATCAGAACATTTATGGTCCATGGTTTGGTAATAGTGAATTTATTATGAAATCAAAAGTTTCCGATTTCAGTCAAGACAATTTTTGTTGGTGTAATGATTATGGATATTATGATAAAGAAAAATCTATTAGAACAACTACTGAATATTTTTCTATTGTGGATTATGAAGTATTTAAGATTATTAAAAAACAAGTTCCAAACAGTACAATTAGATAATATAATCTTATAATTCGAATAGTTTATATAAATATTTCATTATATATATTGTATTTTAATGACAAAATCTATTCATTACACAAATAGCTATTTTGTAAAAATTAAAAATTACGAGTATGAATTATTATCGAAAACAGTTATCTCAATACAGGTGACTAATTTGTTATTCCTGCGTTATCATTCATTTAATCTTATTTTATATTGATTCCTTAATTAATATACTTAATATAAAGATGCATAATTATGATAGCCATAAAGAGTTGTCGAATATGTTTCACTTGTTTCGCGAAACTTATAATAAGAACTAAATTTTTAATAATGACCGCTACTGCATGATTTATTTCGCCTGAAATAATACATTTTGTTCTACTTGTTTTTATAATAAAAAAATACTTTGAATCTTTATCCTGATCTCGAAAAGCAAAATTGCCTTAAATGAATATCTCCGCTATGTATGTTCAATTAATTGTATATAATTCAAGTTTTTAAATCTACGCCACGTACTGATTCTTTTAATCCACCCAATATTAATAATATTTTTGTTGTGACGATGGTTGGGAAATATAATTATAAAAATGTAATGAATCTTTCAATGACTCTTGTTGAAGTATTGCATCATCCTTACCATCCGCATCATTCAAGTTTTGCACATTTTTTCTTGTTTCTAAATCAATTTTAACACGAAAACATATATGAAAATGAATAATATAATAAATATTCAAACATAATAAATAAATAATCATAATATGTGAAATATTATAAACGCGAAAATGACTTTGAGTTATTTCTTGTCCTTCAAATATTTCTTAAAACTCTTCAAATAATTTAGAATACCAATTACAACCATTGTCATAGATTTCAGTGGTAGCCACCAAACTTGGTAAGCAGTGAAAATACATCAATAAAATAATAAGTTCTTTATTCCATGAATTTTTTGTTTAAATAATTATGATGTAATTGAATTTTTGAATTTCTTCTAATTGTCGTCGTTAGAAGATTCAATGTTAACAAATGCCACGAATTATATAATTATAACTGGACTTTGGGATTAATGTTTTCGGCATGATTTTTTTTCGCGAAAAAGAAAAAAAATTTTTTTTAGATTTTAGAAAATCTTTAAATAACTTTTAATTGCATATTTTTTTTTTTAATTTTAAACTACTATCTCCTATAACTTCTTAATAAATTTTATGTAGTTAAATTAAATTAGTTTAATTTAAAGAATAATTATTATATGAATATCTACCAGTTATTTGGAAATACAAATTCTTTACCCAAGATGAAGGATAAAAAATGCGATTCACCTAATAAAATATGGAATCATCACCATCATCAAGTAATAATAATACAAGAAACACCAGGTATTTCTAGTCCTTCAATATTTCTTTAAATTGCTTCAGATAACAACCACCTCTGTTGTACAATATTTCTGCAGTAGACACTGAACTTGTGACGATACAAATTAATAAAACCATAAGTTTTGGATGTCGTTGGAATTTTTTTTTTTTTTGCTTAAATTTAATTATTTTTTTAATTGAATTTCTTTGTCTTCGTCGTCGTTGTTATTAGAAAATATCAAATAGATAACAAATCACCTGTATATATATAATTGTAACACATACGTGATTGGTTTTTTTTTGGCAAGATTTTCTTTACATTATTTATTGCAATAAGTTAATAATATAACGATGCACAAGAAATTGTATAACAGAGCTATTTGTGCAGTTAAGTTCGGTTTGAAGCTTTAAAAAAAGTCTTTTGATTTTTTTGATAAATTATCCCAAGATTTTTCAGAACTTCTTAATGATAAAAAAGAGTATAATGTTGTCGTAGAAGTTGATATAAGAAATCTTTTACTGCACACTCAGTTGTCTTACGTTATCGCTCACCATACTTTGACAAAGAATTAGAGAATGCTCCTACTAATAAAAATCATATCAAAACTATTATTAAACCAAATATTTCTGCTCAAGTTTTCAAAATTATTCTTAAGTCAAAATTATTCATTAATTTAAATATTAAATTAAGAGAATTTCTATTTGTACACTAGGTGTGCATACACACCTCATATGTTTATATGCCATCCAATCAGATCGAAAAAAATTCTATTGTTCAAATCATATGCTCATATGTTGTCATGTGACTTTATTCATTTCGAAATCAAATATACTAACAATTTACAAGTTACACTTAATAAAGATTTGCATATGCAAAGATGGAATCACAAACAATATCTTGTGTATTGTGTATAAAATGGATAAACAGTATAAACGTGTACATGGTAATGTCAAAACCATCCAACAAAACAAAAAAAAAGCTAACTAAAATATATTGTCAAGACTAACTCCTAACTCAAATACTAATAATGCTACTATTTCAGCCTATATTTGGACAGGTCTTTGCATAATGCCCATATTGTTTACAGTTCCCACATTTCCGGCCATTTATATTAGTTGTTACACTTTCAGTATTATTATTACTAACATTTGTACTATTTTTTAAGACTTGTTTTTCTTTATGTGCATCTTTTTCAATACCTGCCTTAAGCCTTTTTGGAGGTTGTCCTTTATGTTTGATAACAGCAGGGTTACAAGCTAAGTAATGAATTTCCGTTTCCTGACTCTTGTTCTGAGCTTCATAAATTAATGTTTTAAATTTGTTCGATAATTCTTGTCCCAAGTTAGCCTTAATAGCATAATCAATGAGTTGAGTTTCCTTGATAGTCCAAATAATTCCGTGTATACAGTCTGACCTCTCTATAGTCACCTCCTATATAGTCACACATCGAATATAGTCACACCTTTTATAAAACCAACACCTATTAATGCTATGTAAAAAAACCTCTATAATTGCCACATCTCTATACAGTCACAGTTTTTTGTATCCTGAGGGTGTGACTATAGAGAGGTCAGACTGTATAGCTTTATTTGATTTTACTAATTGTTGAGAACTATATGAATTAGTCCGAATTGAAAAAAAATGTTCAAAATTAATACTTTTTTCAAATTCCATACTACTTTCTGATTCTGCTACACCATATACTAGAATGAAAGGATATTTTTGCAAAAGATCATTTGGTTCTATATCAGAATTCAGATACCATCGATTCGGAATTATACTTATATGAAATGTGACATATTGAAAGTAGGTACCAATACAGAAAAAATGCCAACATACTAAACCTTTATTAACCAAAAGAAGACAGGTGCATTGATGTGTACTTTCATTAAGAGTACTATATAATGTCCCATTCCTCGAATTCCGGTGGCACGTACATTTCATATTTCTAGAATTGCTTCTTAGGGTACAGTTCTAACCAATAAACTAAAAAGAATTTATTGTATATCTTGTTCTTGTTCTCTAATTCCAACATCTATTTCTTTATTATCAATTTTCATCTATAGGAAAATCACAATATATTAGTTTTATTTAATGGCTATGATGACTGGATTGCCATACAATTAGTTACGATTTCTTACTAACAAATATTGCCATTCCATAATTCGAAAAACATTGTAACAAACAGATTAATTCATTTGTGATCGCTGTTTTCCAAGTATTACAGGTGTTAAAAATTCCTTAATAAGAATGTCTATTTGACCAAAGAATCTTGTATTCAATATTGGCATGCCAACTACAGGTAGAGCATTCTGTTCAATCTCAAATCTTTCAAAATGTTCTTCATTCTTAACAAAATCTTTGATACTATTTAACAAATTACATAGTAAAGTAGTACGATCTATTCTGTCATGTATATTCTTATTGATTGATTCAACCCTTTATGAACTTTGCATACCAGCTGTAAAATGCTTATGTATCCAAGGTATTGCCCAGGATTTTTTACTAACATAAAGTGTTTCAGATAAGTATTTTACTACTGCAGGATATTGATTAACCAATTGGCTTCATCGACATTCAAATAAATCTTCATAAAGAGAATTTCAACATGTATAAAATTTACGATGAAATTCTTCAAACTGACTACCTAATTTTCCTTTCAGCTTTTTTCGAAGATTCAAATCAATGTGAAAAATGCATGATAGGTGCTGGACATTAGGAAAGGTATTTATGATTGATCAAATAAGAGCAGAATCTGAATCAGTAAATAGGACACCAGGTGAAATACCTGTTTCAGTAAATATATTTTCAAAGATCTATCGATAAGTATCCAACGTTTTGTCTTTAATAATAGCACTTGCAACGATTCTGGTTCTATAATTATTATCAACTACAGCCACAATACAAAACAACATCTGAAATCGATTTGTGTTATAAGTAGTATCTACTATTACAACATCGTTAAACTTATCATATAATTCTCTTTGTTTAGGAGACATCCAAAAAAGAGTGTTCAATCTTCTCAAAACTGGTTTTAATCGTGATTTTACAATCCAAAGTGGTTCTAAATCCTTTCACTCTAATAATTGCTATAATATCTGGAAAGCGTCGGTGTTTCCTTGACTATTCTTCTGGTGGAACTGGTAAATTGCATTATACAAATCTCATTTGTAAATTAGTTGGCCTGGATAGTCATGCCTAAGTAGTGGATAGATAGATCCTGAATCCATTCGCCCTTGGATGACATACTTTTCTATATCGACTAACATTTCATTTGACAACTTCCGGAATTGTGGGGCTATTTCATTTATCATTGGGGTAAGTGGATGATTATGATTATTAATAAACAAATTAATTTTTACAATGCCACTTGTTTTGGACAAATAACATTGAGTTTCCAGGTAGGGTTAGGAATCACCCTAATATTTAGAGTCGACTAATCGACCTTATTTACCAACAATTAATCGCGATTAATCGCCGATTCCATAATCAATGATTTAGTCGCGATTCCATAGTCAACGATTTAGTCGCGATTTTATAATCGCCGATTTAGTCGCGATTCTATAGTCGATGATTTAGTCGTGATTCTATAATCGCTGATTTAGTCACGATTCTATAATCGCTGATTTAGTCGTGATTCATAATCACCGATTTAGTCACAATTCTATAATCGCTGATTTAGTCGCGATTCATAATCACTGATTTAGTCGCGATTCTATAATCGCCGATTTAGTCGCGACTCTATAATCACCAATTTAGTCGTGATTTATAATCAACTATTTAGTCACGATTTTATAATCATTGATTTAATCATGATTTATAATCAACTATTTAATCACGATTTTATAATCACTAATTAATTATTGTCTATATAATTATGTTAATGAATTTTATATTTATTATTTACAAGTTTAATATATTATTTTAAACTGAATTTGAATAACAAGAAGTAATTTTTACTAAGATATTCTTAATATCATTTGAAAGATCTAGTTTTTAACTTTATAATTAAAGCTAAATTATCTTTTAAAATCAATATTTATCAAATTATTACTATTTAAAAATAATATATTAAAAATAACTTCTAATTGATTTTATATAAAAAAAAGAAATCTTTTTATTAAAATCTTTTTATTACTATTCAAAAGTTCTTATTTTGAATTTTATAATAGTTATTAAATTATCTTTTTAACACTAATTAAATTATTGTCATCTATATTAATTTTATTAAAATATAAAAATTTATTAAATTTACAAATTCAGTATTTTATTTTGAATTAAATTTGTATAACAAAGAGTAATATTAATTATAATAATATATTAAAAATGACTTTTTGTATAATTAATTAACTTTATTATTATTAACTGATATTAAAGTAGTATAAAATATTAAAATTATCAAGGAAACATTTTTAAATATTTTTTGTTTTGCTTGATAAAAAGAATTTGATTAACTAAATGTGGATCTAACCTATTTCTAAGAGAAGTTACATAAATTCCTGCATCTAAAAATAATCTTTCAGATGGTACAGAAGTAGCAGGAATTGATAAATATTTTTGAGCCAATATTGATAATTTGGGAAATAAATTACAATTTGCTTTCCACCAAATTAAAGGATTATTTTTTTCATGCATTGGTAAATTTTCAATTTGACGATATCCTTCAAGTTCATTTAAATTACTTCTAGATCCTGATCCTACATTAGATGTATTTGATAATCGAGAAAAAAATGTAAACATTAAAGATGAATTATCTATATCTTGTGAAGTTTGAACTTCATCAGATAATGATAAATTTTGAATTTCTTGTTGAACTTTATTATATATAATTTCACGTGTATTCTAAATAAAAAAATTAAATATTATATAAATTATTTATTTAAATAATATATAATTAAAAATATAATTAANAAAAATGAAGCAATAATTCCAGTATTATTGTAAACATTCCATCTTGAAGTTAAATCATTTAATATTGCCTTTCTTATATTTGTAATTGTTACATTTGATGATTGTACATCATTAAAATGTTGTATAACTTCTTCAATTATTGATATAGTAATAACTAAAGTTGTATAATTTTCACCTCCTAATAATTTTGTTGCTTGTTCAGCTAGAGCTAACAAATTTGCCAATTCATTAATAATTTGCCATTTTATTGAAGAAGGTAAAAACTGATCTATTGTATTAAAATCATGATTGTCAATACGTAATTGACTATTTTCTAAAAAATTTGCTAACCATTTAATTGAATTTTTTAATTCATAAAGTCGAACTAAAGAGTTATAAAAAGAACTCCACCTTATATCAATTGGTTTGATAATTTCAACTGTCTCACTTTCTTTAATATTATTACAAATAATTTGTGCACNTTAATTGTTGTCTTTTTTTATCACTTGCCAAAAAAAAAATAAGATTTTTTATTTTTGTTATTAAAGGATCAACTATTTTTAATCCTTTGTTAATTGATAATTGTAAAGTATGTGCTGCACATGGAATCCAATCTTTACCTAATCTTGATACAGCTGATTTAACATTACTTCCATTATCAGTAACAATTATTAAAACTTTTTCTTCCAAATTCCAATCATTAAAAACTTTTGATACATGATGAGAAATTTCAACAGCAGTATGTGGATATGATATTTCTCCAATATCTAAAACTAAACTATAAATTTCAAAATTTTTGTCAATCCAATGAGCAGTAATACCCAAATATGAATCATGTGCTTTTGATGACCATAGATCAAAAGTTAAATGAATATATTGAATAGAATTAATTGTTGTTTCTTTAATTTGATTTTTTATATGATTATATGAACAATCTATTAAATCTTTAATTGTATTAATACAAGGAACAGAGAATTGAAAATTAAGTACATCACAAAAGGTTCTAAAATCTGTATTTTCAACAATAGATAATGGTTGCCTTGTTCCAATTATAAATTTTACTATTTCTTGATTGAATAATTTCTGTTGTTTAGGATTAAGAGGTCTTTTAAATATTTCAGTTATAAATAATTGTTTTGATGATTTTTTTAAAGAATTAATTTGTTCAGAAGTTTTGCCAGCAATTGAAGCTTCAGTAATGTTATGACTGTCACGAAGATGTTTTTTACAATCTGATGTAGAACCATGATGAATATATTTGGTTGTACAATCTTTTATTTAACAAACTGCATAAATAACATCTATTTCTGGATCAGGTTCAGTTACAAAAAAATCCCACACAAAATTTGATCTCAAAGAAGGTACTGTTGTTTATACCTGCCGCCCAAATTCAAAATCCAAATGCCGAAATCCCAAATGCCGAAATCCCAAATCCCAAATCCCAAATTATAATTAGTATTTTTTGCCGAAATCCCAAATCCCAAATCCCAAATACTAGTAATTTGTGCATTTTGGCGTCCCAAATCCCAAATTATTTGGGATTTGGGCAACACGTATACTGTTGTTGACATTGCACTTTTAGATTTTTTTCCTCTAGAGGTTTTTAATAATGTAGATACTTTTCTCTTTTTACGATTTTTAAGACGATCAGAATTATTTAAAATATTATTATTGTTGATATTACTGTCACTAATTTCATTATTGTCACTTTCACTAATTTCATCATTATCATCTCCATTATTTTCTTCTTCATTATTTTCATTATTAATTTCTCCTGTATTAATTGATTCTCTAAAAAATAATTGTTTTGTTTTCTTTTTTAGAAGTTGTTTGTTTTTAGTAACTGTAGAAATATTCTTACTTGATGAAGCATAATTCATTTCAAAAAAATCATTTTCATAAAAATTATTATTAAAAGCTTTATCTAGAAAATCAATATTTTCTACATCTTTAACATTATTTTCATCATATTCTACTGTTTTTTCTTTTCCTTTTTCTCTCCTTCGATATTCATAACGTATTTCTGTAACGATTTTGTTGTTATTCTCTTCCTCTTCTTCTAGATGATTTTCTTCTATCTCCTCATTTATTTCTTCATATATTTCCTCTTCCTTTTCCTTTTCCTCTTGTTCCTTCCTTGTTAACCCTTTGCCCTTTTTTATTCTTTCTATTTTATCCCTTTTCTTTTCCGCGGCAGTGATTTCGGCAATTTTGGCATCTGTAACTTCGGCATCGGCGATTTCCACTTCCCTTTTTTTCTTTTCCTCTCTTACCACTTCTTCCTCCCTATTCCTTTATCCCCCCTCTTTCTTGCTCTCTCTCTTTCTCTCTCTCTCTTTTCTCGCTTCTTTTTTTTTTTCGTAATCGTAATTTCGGTGATTTTGGCATTTTCGGAATTGGTGCTTTCACTTTCTTCCTCCGTTTCTTGTTCTTCCGTCTCTTGTTCTTCTGTTTCTTGTTCTTCTGTCTCTTGTTCTTCTATCTCTCCCCTTTTATTTCTCTCGTTTCCTTCGTCCTTTTCGTCTCTCTCGTCCCTCCCATCCCGGTTCCTCTCGTTCCTCCTGTCCCTCTCGCTTATATAGACGTATGGTTCTTTATTCATGGTTTATTATTAATTAATTTATTATAAATTAATTTATTTTCTTATAATAAATTAATTTATTTTTTTATTTGATTAAATTAATTTATTTAAAAATAAATTAAATAAATTTATTTAAAAATAAATTAATTAAATTTATTTAAAAATAAATTATTAAAAATAAATTAATTAAATTTATTTTTTAAATAAATAAAAGTTTTTTTTAAACGATTATCAAATCTGATAATCTTGGTGATTAATATAATCGCGATTACGATTTTATAAATCACGATTTATAGTCGCGATTAAATCGACGATTATATAATCGCCGATTATTAACAATTATTAGAATCGCGATTAATCGTTCACCAATATTTAGACTCGACTATATAGTCGAGTCGCGATTAATCGCAATTCTATAATCACGATTCCTATCCCTATTGATTGGTACTAACATTATACCAAAGGGAAAAATTTTCTTTTTTTTCATTTTTTATTAGATGGCTTGACCAAGTAAGTTTCATGAAAACTGATGAGAACTTAGTTTTTATTTTGCAAAGGGTAAATGCAGAAAGTTTTGAAATAATTCAAAATGGAGGGAAATCTGAAAGTTTTTGTAACAGTAAATGGTCAAACGGTGACTTCGGTCTAGTTAGTTTTTATTCTTCAATATTGTAATTTTTTTACTAAGTTTATTGGAAATAAACAAAGGCAAGACTTCACTGATCGTTGAAAAAAAAAAAATTTTAATATATTGTAACTCTTTCTCTCTATTTGATAAATTATTCAAAAAACATGCAGTAAAAAATTATTATTTTTTTCTTGGTGCCTGTTAATTGAAGGTTAAGTCTGACTGGATAAGACTAACTATAATGGACGGTCCTAAAAAGAATATATGAAATTTGGTCTACAGGTTTTTGATTCTGGTTTTCTTGACAAAAGGTGTAAATGGCGAACTTGACATTTTTTTGTAAAAATAGTCTTTGTGTGAATAAGCGTGAGGACGAACTAGCAACTTGGTCCTAGTTGCCCTTTTCCATTTTAACGTTTCGACCTCGAACAAATACTGAAAACAGTAGTTTTCTCTGGAGCTATTTAATTTTCGTTTGGTAGTAGGAAGGATCTGTACCACAAATTCTCTTTTTTCATGTTTTTAAATGGTTTTGGAAAATTTTCAAATTTTGATTTGATCCTGATTTCATCAGGAATTAAATATAAACGTTCTAGTGCGTCCAAAATACACCGATCTATAGCGTACTACGAACACCACCTACGTTCATATAGCGTATTAAATATGCCATTCTAGTGCGTTCTCCGAACGCTTCGTATATATAGCGTACTAGAACGCACTGTTCTAGTGCGTTCTCCGAACGTTTCGTATATATAGTATACTAGAACATACCGTTCTAGTACGTTCTCCAAATGTTTCGTATATATAGCGTACTAGAACGTACCGTTCTAGTACGTTCTCTGGACGTTTCGTATATATAGCGTCCTAGAACGCCTCTATATAATTCCGGATGTTGTTGATCTTGTTAATCAGGAATAACGCATTGATAAAAAGTGTGATACGTTGATGTTTAAAAGGAGATTGGTGGAGTTGAAAAATTTTGTGGTGGTACAGTGGTACATAAGGTGTGATTAAGGGGAAAGGACGTGTGATGTGAATTAACAAGTTGAAGAGTGCGAGTTTTTAGTTTTTTGGATTGTGATTATGTGGGAAGAAATGTTGTTCCCTTAGGTGTATTTGTAGGAGGGGACCTTTGGTTGATACCAACATTATATCAAAGGGAAAAATTTTCTTTTTTTTTGTTTTTTATTAGATGGCTTGGTCAGGTTGGTTTTGATAAGTTCTGTGAAAACTGATGAGGACTTAGTTTTTATTCCGCAAGGAGTAAATACAGACAGTTTTAAAGTAATTCAAAATGGAGGGAAATCTGAAAGTTTTCGTAGTAGTGGTTGATTAAACGATGACTTTGGTCTACATCAGGAAATTTTTTATGTCGGAGGTTATTGTAATAATTTCGTTTTCAAAGGTTATTGAAGGTTATCGGACCAATAACCTTCGCAAATATTACGTTTATTATGATAAAGTGAAGGTTATTGAAGGTTATTGATATCAATAACCTCCGGAGTATTACGTTTTATTAATAAAAATGAAGGTTTTCGGTACCAATAACCTTCGTAAATATTACGTTTATGTTGGAGGTATTCGAAGGTTATCGGGGTGAAGGACTTCGAAGGCTTATGTTTAAAAAAATTTACTGATGTAGTTAGTTTTTATTTTTCAATATTGTAATTTTTTTTTTTACTAAATTTATTGAGATTAAATAAAGGCGAGACCTTATTGATTGTTGAAAAAAAAAATATTTTAATATATTGTTTTAAAATAGCTATAATTCGGTCAATTTTAATGTTACAGAAATGAAATATATATTATCTTGTAGCTAAGAACCAAATCTTTCGATCTGTCATAGAAATATTATAGTAGAAAATCGTTCCTAGTTATGTAAAATTGATTTGAAATTAAAGCTAAAATTAATTATTTTTAAAAATTTAAAAATAATTATTTAATAAATTTTATAATTGCGCCAGCCAATCAGAATTGTGCTATTATTTAGCTTTTGTGCCAGAATTTAGCCATTGTACCTGATTGCGCTGTGGCTAAATTTCAGGCTCAATTGGCTAAATTAAATCTGACTAAATTCCTGGTTCAATTCGTATTACACCTACCATCTCTATTATAGCCTCTGCGATTCCTGCCTCCATAGTTTTATTATTATTATTATTATTTAATCTCTATGATTTTTGTCCCATAGTTTTATTATTATTGTTATTTAGTTTTCACCCATGGTTTTATTATTATTATTATTATTTAACCCTTACAGTTTTATTATTACTATTATTATTATTATTATAGCCCCTGCAATTCTTGTTCCCATGGTTTTATTATTATTATTATTATTTAGCTTTTATCTCTATAGTTTTATTATTATTATTCTTCTTATTATTCTTGCCTCACAGTGTTAGCTATAGTAGTTTATTATTTTATTTTATTTTATATTATTATATTTTGTACTTATTATTATTTAGTTATTATTACTATGTATTAACTATTATTATATTATTTCTATATTTATAAATATTAATGTAAATCACTTAGAAATTAGTGCAACAAAATATGTATTACAACTGTAGATCAATAGCGTATAGTACAGTGTAATCGAAAGCGTAATAGATAGCGTAATTAATAGTGTATACATTAGCGTAATCAATAGTGTATAGCACAGCGTAGTGAATAGCATAGAGTATAGTGTAATCAATAGCGTAATCTATTATGTATATAAAGGATTGAATTTCTCTTTTCTCAATCTTCAGTTAGTCAATTAATCAATCAATTCTGAAAACTTGAATAACTCAAAATAATAAAAATACTTTGTGATTTATTATTAAATAATACATTTCTAATTAAATTATTATTTAATTCTTTGTGAAAATACCTTTTAATAATACTTTACTATGTGATCTTAGTATTATTCTTGTTATAAACTATTATTCTGCTTTGTGATCTTAATAATTAGTTTATAGTTTCTCAGTGAAATTCTTTTAAATACCCTGCTTAGTGATCTCGGTATTTGTCTTTAAATTAGATAACTTGCTGTGTAATCTCGTTATCTTGTATAAATTAGCTTTGCTTAGTGTTCTGGACTTAAATTCTTAGTGAATTATTGTTAAACTTAGTGTTTACCCTTATAAAACCTCACCCCTGTCTCTTTCGCCTTAATTCTGCAATACCTTAATTCCTTCCCAATTATACTTTAATAATAGTATAAATCCTTCAGCTTTAGTACATTAAGTATAGTGCTGTGTGTCTTATACGTGTTGCCCAAATCCCAAATAATTTGGGATTTGGGATGCCAAAATGCACAAATTACTAGTATTTGGAATTTGGGATTTGGGATTTCGGCAAAAAATACTAATTATAATTTGGGATTTGGGATGCCAAAATGCACAAATTACTAGTATTTGGAATTTGGGATTTGGGATTTCGGCAAAAAATACTAATTATAATTTGGGATTTGGGATTTGGGATTTTGGCATTTGGGATTTCAGCATTTGGATTTTGAATTTGGGTGGCAGGTATAGTGTGTCTTATACAAATTAATCCTTGCTAATAGCTATCTGTTTCCGTCATTTATTTGGAAGGTAAATCACGGTCAACAATTTGGTGGTGACTGTGAGATCCGATATTTTAATAGTTTAGAATTTATAATTTAGTATTTTTATTAGTTAATAGTTATAGTTATATTGTTATAGTTTTATATTTTATATTTTATTTTATAGTATAGTTTATCCCTTATATATTCATATAATATCTTTATCCCAAATCGAAGAATTAAACAGAACGATCACCGAAATTGCTGCATTATATCAACAAAAAATAAGAGATATTGTTGATCAAACTCTAGACAATCAAAACCCAGTTTGGAAATTAAGTGACCTTGAAGAACTCCGAAGAATTCACGAACAACTAAAACTATTATTTCAAATTAGAGATAATTGTGTTAAAATTATTCAAGACCTTGAACAATTACAAAATAGTTTTAACACATTAAATTAATCAAAGTGGACCAGCTAAATCGTATAAACTGAGAATCTCAACATCAAAGAAGTTATTCGCAACCAGAAATTCAAAGACCTACTTCACCAAGAATTAGATCACGTGTATATCAACAAACATCAAATAGACCTTCATTAAACCTATCTTTACCACAATATACAACTCCATTAACAATAAGAAGTGGAAATCTTTCGTCAGTAGAATCTGCATCATCAAGAACCAGAAGCCCTCCAACTCCTACCTTTTTTAATAAACCAGAGGAGCGATCTCCAAGTCCCCTTGAAAATTTATGACAGTTCCAAAGAGACTATTTAACAGGAATTGACCCTCATAGTTCCGACGAAGAAACTACTTATACTTATCAACCTATAGNTATCCCTTATATATTCATATAATATCTTTATCCCAAATCGAAGAATTAAACAGAACGATCACCGAAATTGCTGCATTATATCAACAAAAAATAAGAGATATTGTTGATCAAACTCTAGACAATCAAAACCCAGTTTGGAAATTAAGTGACCTTGAAGAACTCCGAAGAATTCACGAACAACTAAAACTATTATTTCAAATTAGAGATAATTGTGTTAAAATTATTCAAGACCTTGAACAATTACAAAATAGTTTTAACACATTAAATTAATCAAAGTGGACCAGCTAAATCGTATAAACTGAGAATCTCAACATCAAAGAAGTTATTCGCAACCAGAAATTCAAAGACCTACTTCACCAAGAATTAGATCACGTGTATATCAACAAACATCAAATAGACCTTCATTAAACCTATCTTTACCACAATATACAACTCCATTAACAATAAGAAGTGGAAATCTTTCGTCAGTAGAATCTGCATCATCAAGAACCAGAAGCCCTCCAACTCCTACCTTTTTTAATAAACCAGAGGAGCGATCTCCAAGTCCCCTTGAAAATTTATGACAGTTCCAAAGAGACTATTTAACAGGAATTGACCCTCATAGTTCCGACGAAGAAACTACTTATACTTATCAACCTATAGCCGGAAGTTCTAGAACAAACCCAAATCAGAATTTAATTGATTTTAGTGATCAGATAATTATTAATTATTCACAACACAATAGTCAAGAAGAACAACAAGAAGAACAAGAGGATCAAGATAATCCAACTAATAATCCACTCCTCCAATACTACAATCCAAATATCAATAATAATATTCAAGAACCAGAAGAAGATAATCCACCAAGCGGATCATCAAGTGAACATTCAAGTAATAACTCTGATACTCAAGAAGAATCTGAAGAAGAAATGGCATTTGTAGTAAAACCTCCCAAGTTCTCTGGAACACATAATGAAGATCCTAAAGAATGGCTTGAAAATTTTGTAATGGCATGTCACGCAAATAATTGGAATGATAACAGAACAAAAAAAGCATTTGGAGCTTATTTAAGAAAAGGAGCTCGTGAATAGTATCTAGAATCATTCGAAGCAAATGACGGAGCTGATTGGCCTACTACCTGAGACGCTTTTGCTGCTAAATATTGTAATGGTGACTTTAAAGAACAATGACTAGATGAGTTATGAGGATTAAAACAACGAAAAGGAGAATCAGTTGAAGAATACTACTATCAAGTAAAGAAAATGGCCGGACGAGCAGGAATTAATGCTAATGCTACCCTTCCTCATTTTGTCCGAGGATTGTCACCAGATATTAAAGCTATTGTAAAAACACATGCGCCCGCAAATTTGGCAATAGCATTAACAAAAGCCAAATTATTTGAACAAGGAAAAGGAACTTCCAAGCGACACAAGAAAACAAAAAAATATGAAAGTTCCAGCGAAGATTCCGGTAATGAATCCTCTGAAGATAAAAAACCTCGATTCAAAAAGAAGGAACAAAAGAAAAAGAAACCTTCTAGTGATGAAGAAATGGATGAACTAACAAAACACTTTAATAAGTTGCAGATTAATTTAATGCAACAAGTTGAGGGAATAGCTAAACAAGCTGGACGACGTGAAAGAACAAATGAACCTCGCAAACCTTTCCCTAGGAACAATAATAATATCAATAATCAAAACTATAATAATAATAATAATAATTATACTCCCAATTACAACCCAAATTATCATCCTAACTATAACAAAAGCTATAATAGTAATTTTCTTAGAAGATGTTACAAGTGTAATGAAATAGGACATTTTGCAAGAGAATGTTTATCCGAAAAAAAGCAATTTCAAAATAATAACAGTAAAAATGTAAGCTATGTTGAATACAATAGTGAAAATGAATATGAAATTTATGAAGCAATTCGCAACAAACCAAATACCAGAAGTAACCCAGTCAGAAAACCTGGAAGACCTCCTAAAACTCCAGTAATCCCAAAAGTGAAAACCACTATTCCTAAAGTACAAGAACCTGAAATTTTAATTGATTTTGAAGAAGACCTCTTTGAAGAAACAACGCCTGATATTGAAATGAGAGAACGCACCACTAAAACAACAACAAAACCAAAAGTACAACGTACAAAAAGGCAACCCTCTATAATTGACAGATATCCCCGATATGATATTTCTGAAGATATCTTAAACAGTCAAGCTAATGTTAAACTTGGACAAATGTTACAATACAATAATCAAAAAAGAAATTTAACAAAAATCCTTAGAAGGGAATCTGCCGCTACTAATTTTATGGCAACTAGTAATGAAAAAAGAACTACTGCTGCCAAATGTTATGTGCGAATTAAAAATAATCCAATTGCTACAGTTCTTGACTCAGGTGCCGCAATTAGCATTATTACCGACAAATTAAGAAAATTCTTGGGATTAAAAATTGACAAACCTTCCAATATTTCAATTATAACTGCAAATGGCAAAAGACAACGAGTATTAGGAGAAATAAATTCCGTAGGAATTGCTATTAGTTCTTTATTAGTGCCAATGAAATTAAGAGTTATTGACTTAACAGAAAAGAATCTATTGTTGAGAACAGATTTTTTTGAGAAAACCCAGGCACAATGGGATTTCTTAAACTGTGTTATTAGATTAAAATATAATGACCAAGAAGTGGATGTTGATACTTCCCACTCCGATCATTTGGAACCCCCAGAATTATACGAAGAAAATGAAGAAATAAATAAAGAACTTCAAGATGAATTGGAGTATGAATCAGAAGACCTGGAAAAAATTGAATCCTATTACTCTGAACAAACTAATATTGATAAAAACATATGTCCTCAGCATGACATTAAAAGGTCAGAACAGATAATTAATATTGAAACTTCCCCAGAAGAAAATCCTGCAGTATATTTAACCGAATGTATTGATAAACAAACTGATAAACCAGAATTTCAACATGAAATACTAGATGAAACCCAACAAATAATCGTCGATAAACTTTTTGTAGACCACCGAGATGTATTTGCTAAAAATATAACTGAAGAGGGCCAAACCATCGAATTAACACAGACTCATATTGTAGAACATGAGATAAAAACTGGTGATGCACAACCAATTAAACAAAGACCATATCGAATTGCACCCAGTGAATCTGAATTTGTTAAACACGAAATAGAAGCTATATTGGATAAAGGAATTATCCGAGAATCAACAAGTCCTTGGGCCTTTCCCGTAGTAATTATATCAAAGAAAAATAACAAAAAAAGAAGTTACTGAAAAAGATGTATACCTACTACCAATTATTGATAATATCTTAGAACAATTTAAAGGTGCGCAATGGTTTTCCACTCTCGACTTGGCCTCTGGATACTGGCAAGTTGCAGTAAAAGAGGACGACAAAAAGAAGACTGCATTTACTACCAAATTTGACTTATATGAATTTAATGTAATGTCATTTGGATTATGTAATGCACCTGCCACCAGTATTGTACATTTTGTATGTCCCTAGGTTTTTTTACTGTCCCAATGTCCCATGTCCCACTGTCCCTACCCTTATTGGGCTTATAAAGGTATATTAAAACTTTATAAATATATGTAAAAATCAATTCTAAATAACTTTAATTAATGACTTAAACTAAGTTTTATAATGGAATTTTTTATAATTTAAAAAATTATTTTTGTCCCAAAATGTCCCAAGATGTCCCATGACAATACTGCCTGCCACTTTTCAACGCTTAATGGACAAAGTTCTGTCACCATTCATTGACAANTATCTTAGAACAATTTAAAGGTGCGCAATGGTTTTCCACTCTCGACTTGGCCTCTGGATACTGGCAAGTTGCAGTAAAAGAGGACGACAAAAAGAAGACTGCATTTACTACCAAATTTGACTTATATGAATTTAATGTAATGTCATTTGGATTATGTAATGCACCTGCCACCAGTATTGTACATTTTGTATGTCCCTAGGTTTTTTTACTGTCCCAATGTCCCATGTCCCACTGTCCCTACCCTTATTGGGCTTATAAAGGTATATTAAAACTTTATAAATATATGTAAAAATCAATTCTAAATAACTTTAATTAATGACTTAAACTAAGTTTTATAATGGAATTTTTTATAATTTAAAAAATTATTTTTGTCCCAAAATGTCCCAAGATGTCCCATGACAATACTGCCTGCCACTTTTCAACGCTTAATGGACAAAGTTCTGTCACCATTCATTGACAAATTCCTAGTAGTATATTTGGATGATGTGACAATTTATTCCAAGACCTTCGATGAACATGTAATACACTTAAAAACAGTTTTCAAAACTTTAAGAGAAGCTAAATTAAAATTAAATAAGGAGAAATGTCACTTCTTTTTACCCTCAATAAAATTCTTAGGGCATGAAATCACCTGAAACGGAATCCTACCCGATGAAGATAAAGTTGTTAAAGTAAAAAACTTCCTAACTTTACTTAACTTAAGAACACTTAGAGGATTTCTAGACCTTGCATCATACTATCGAAAATTCATTAATCAATTTTCCAACATTGCGAAACCCTTAAATAAATTATTACAAAAAGATGAACCTTTTAATTGGGCTGAAGATCAACAAAAAGCCTTTGAAAAATTAAAGAAATATCTAATTTCTGCGCCAATCCTACAATACCCAAACTTTGACAAACCATTTATATTACATACCGATGCATCAACCTCTGGGCTGGGAGCTGTACTAGCTCAAAAGGATGAAGAAAACAAACGTGAACATGCGATTGCTTTTGCAAGTAGAAGCCTGAATAAAGCTGAACAAAATTATTCCGCTACTAATTTAGAATGTTTAGTAGTCGTATGGGCTGTGGAACATTTCTGACATTATTTTGAAACTAACCATTTCGTTATTGTAACTGATCATGCTGCATTAAAATGGTTACAAACTTCTGAACTTAAAGGACGAAGAGCAAGATGGATTTTAAGACTAGAACCTTATAATTACACCATTCTTCACACAGGTCAAAATCCAAATATCGGGCACCTATCAGGCACCTATCGGGTACCTGATATATTTGAATATCGGGTACCTATAAGGTACCTATCGAGTGCGAATAATATTTTTATATATATCGGGCACCCGATATCTAGGGTTTTTTTTTGTAAATTTTATAATGCACCCGATATGGTAGCGATATTAATTATTATTATTTCAGACACCCGATATTACCTTCAATATCGGGTACATGATAATAAATAGTAATATCGGGTATATATCGGATATACATGTCGTCAAAACTATTGAATTGAGTCAGACGCAATTAAAATTGAGAAAAATTGGAGTTGAGTCAAGGCAAATTTTGATTTTTACTAATAACTGACATAATTAGTTGAGTCAGACGCAATTAAAAATTGAAATTTTAAGAGTTGAGTCAAGACCAAATTAGTTTTGACGACATGTATAATATCGGACACCTGATTTATTAAAAATTTTATTCAGGTTTTTCCCTATCAGGCACACGATTTGATATTTTTGGCTTATCTGTTATACAACCTATCAGATGCATATACTTAAAATTCAAGTTTTCTTGCATAAAATTAGATATACTTTAAAATTTAGTTATTGTTTGATATGCTCATTGTATTAGATAATCTCTTTATTATTAATTAATAAATAAATAAAATTAAAATTAAACATTAAATCTTCGATTCAATGGTATTATTGAAACATAATTATTCTTATTCTTATTCCCCGTCCGATAGTTTATCTTAATGGCTCGACCATATATTCTATGCACTGCAATAATTGAATCTTGACCTTCCTCATAGTATTCTCCATTCCACAACTCAGTATTGGATACTTCAGGCTCCATAAATTTATGCTTAAATCGTATACTAGAGGAAGACGCATTTTTATACCATTTGACATATGCTAGAAGATGTGTTTTGGGTCCTTTTGGAAGTGTTAGAGTATGTTCGAAGTAATATTGTACCTCCCCAGGATAAATATCACTTGTTCCATCTCTATATGCTTTCCACTTCGCTAATATAATTGCATTATTTTCATGTCGTCCAGTGATCTTGGACCCAAATATTTCATTACCTATTATTAATCGTGCATGTTGGTTCATAGTTACTT
This sequence comes from Diversispora epigaea, assembly GCA_003547095.1. Taxonomy (NCBI): domain Eukaryota; kingdom Fungi; phylum Glomeromycota; class Glomeromycetes; order Diversisporales; family Diversisporaceae; genus Diversispora; species Diversispora epigaea. The sequence continues at coordinate 173,240 of PQFF01000274.1, read as the reverse complement.
CCATACATGCATTCACATCTTTCTTTTTTCTATTATATAATGTTACATACCATTCGCATAATATTTTTTGAACCTCTTTAGGAATACTTACCTTTTCATGTGAAGGTGTTAGCATACATCCTGGTATATATTCAGTGCCATAGATTTTATTGGACGTGTCATGTCTCAGGGAGATGAAATACTGTAACTCTTCTCTATCAAATTCATTAGTTACAGCTAAGCTGCCAGCAACTTTCTTTGGTACAAGAAATTTAAGAGAATTCTCCAAGAGACCAGATGTCCATTGACATGAAAGATGATAATCCACAAGCGAATTTTTAAGAACAATTCGCATAAGTTCGAGTTCGATCTGCCAATTACTATTAGGATATGAACCTATGAAAAGATTTGTGTTAAAATTTTATTTATTATAATTTTGTATACCCGATATGTGCGGCTTACCTATATATCCATTTAATCGCTTGTACGGGAATAACCAAAAACTATAAACAGAGCCATAATCCCATATGCATTCAGGAATATGCATTGATAAATGGATATTACTTGTAATAAATTCAGGCCCATAGGTTCTTTCTATATTTATTGACATATCCCTTAATCTTTCTTGGGCTTCTTGTAGATCATCTTCAGTAACAAATCTAGCAACCAATAAGTTACACGCCCGAACAAAATGTCCCAATATCTTTCTATCATTATCATCTAACATGTCCCATAAAATTGTTGTTGCATATATCATAATAAAGGTCTTCCATTGGTCAGCAGTGAGCTTTGAAAATCCTTCTCCGATAGCAATTTTTGGAGGGATTCGACCAATATCAGATGGAAGTTGAACGTTATCCATCCTCTTTTGTGCTGTACGAAGTTGCTCAGAATTTAGCTTATTTTCTTTAATAAATATGGATTGAATAATCTATTTTACAATCCCAAGGAACAAACAATGCATTGGATCCACTACTGCAAATCTGATCGGATCCATGTAAGGGAGACGAAGCAATTCAGACCATCGCACTCCATTTATTTTAAAATGAGCTTCTCTTGTTCCTCTGGTGTCACATTTAAGCCATTCTTGAGCATATTGTCTATGTTTTTGGGGGTCTGCAGATTCTGTAATCCATTGTTCATAATCATGCATACCACCATAATGAGTTTTTTTGAACTTCTCACTATATCGGCTTCTTTTCGGGCACCTGTGATATTTCATTACTGCAGATCCATGCCCAAATAACTTTCGTGTAGCTGGAATATCGGAGGAACCTACTAATATTGCAACTCTTATATCGAGCCCATCTTTATTTTCATATGTTTTGGGAACTCTCCATCCCTCCCATAATTCCTTAAGTTCATCAACTATCGGGAATAGGTAATGATTAATTTGGTTCTTATCGGCTTCCTTAGGTCCAGGTAGGAAGCCTAAATAAATAATATTTTCAGGCTTATTTCTTTCTGCCCTTGGAAGATTACATATCGAAGCATAAATAGCACCAGTGCTATGTTGTGTGTACTTAAAGGGTTGGAACCAGTCCAAATTTATTAATAATCCTAAATTCGAGGTAGCAGTTTCTGGACTAAAAAATTTGCTACCATCGAAAAGAAATGAATTCCATACTTTCCCATCATATATATCAGCATAGATATTACTATCATAATTTCTTGTGCCCGATTGGTCTAGCATTTTTTCAAAGCCAGATCTCTGGTACAAGATACTTAATTGTTGTTTAATTGAGGGCTTAGGGTATAGCATTTTAGGAATTGCTACCATATTTTTCATATTTCTTTTGAGAGAGGAGAGCTCATTATTGCATAAATTCTTTCGGGAAGGTATTGGATTGTTTGGATATTCTTCATAACGGCAATGCATGATTGCTAACTTATTGTTTTCCATATTATTGCATACAATCTTAGAATCATATAATTTATAACAGTTTGTGCAAACTGCCATCCTTAATTTTGGTTGAAAAATTCCTAACCTTTTTTTTGCTAAAAATAAAGAAGCAGGAAATTCCCAAAACTTAGAATCGTCAATCATCTTAAGGGTATGGTTTAAAAACTTAATTAAGGTCTCCAGGGTCATATCAGGTATCTGATATTTTTGTTGAAACTTAAATAACCACAAAAGTATCTCTACATCTAATTTATCTTTTAATTCTACTCCTTCATAGCATTCGTCCTCTTCTTCCAGCTCAGGTGAAACAAAAAAGTTATTATCATTTTTAAATACTTCATCATCCGAATCCATATATTCATTTTCTAATTCTACTTCTACTTCTAATTCATCATCGTCACAAATAATTTCTTCATCATCACATTCTTCTAAGTCGTCAATTAATTCATTATCATCATCTCCTATATCAAACAAAAGTTCATCATCAAATATATCGAGCATCTCATCCATGCGTGGTTCATGAAATTGATCATTTCTTGGACAAGATGATGATGCCACAACTATTTTTTCATCAAGATCCAACCCTGTAAGCATATTACTTATTGACATGTCTCTATTTAACTTAGGTACATCAGGTGTCGGTGAACTTCTTTTTCTTTTCTTACTATTTTTATTTGATGACGTATCTTCATTCACTTGAGTTTCGTTCACTTAATTAAGAAAAATAAATATTATAAATGTTACACAGGTTAAAAATTGATATATCGGATACCCGATATGGCTATTTGTCTACCCGATATACGAAGTTATTTCAACAATTTACTTACCTCTATAATTAAACTTTCTTGCTTCGATCATTGCTAATTGAATCTTTCTTTCTTTACTAGATTTCCACATAATTTTATCATTAGTATGCTTTTTCTGGGTCTTTCCTTCAACTTCTTTTCCTTCACAGACCATACAATTACAAATGTATTTGTATTTTTTAGTCATTTTATTCAAAAGATAGGTAAATTATATATTAGTCAAAGTTCTTTAATAAATTTATTTTCAAAAAATGTTCTCTAAAATATTCACATAGTCAAATACTTGCTTTTTTATAATGCGTAAAAATTATTTACAGATGATACGCATTTTTAAAATTCGCGTAAAAATGATACGCGTCGTCTTAAAATTAGAGAAATTTTATTTAGTTAATGCATTTTTTTATAGTAAATTTTATATTCATAGTTATATATAGTATATATAGTAATGATTTATATTTATTAATATAACAATAGTACTAAATAATTTATATTATTATATTAAAATTAATATGTTACACATTACTCCTCTGATCTGCATATAAGTAAACAAATACCTATTTTTCATTATTTTTCATTATCATTAATACCATCTCTTTCTCTTTAATATGCATAATACCTCCTTGCGGCCCATTTCTATTCATTTCTTTAAAATACATATAATGTTAACAATACTATACTATACATATACCATAATTTTTATAATCTTTCCGCTAATCATTTTTTACCATTTTTTGAAGATGCTTCCAACATAGTGTTCGCTAATTGTTTATATAATAATTATGCTAAAATAGCTATTTTTCACTCTTTTCTCTTCAATAACCATCCAAGTCATCTCCTCATCTTATTTATCTCCTTAGCTTAACAAAATGCGAGTAAGTTTTGTTGGCGAACTGTCGTAACGAGTCGCTGAAACGTCATGAAAAACTGAGCTTTTATGTAGTTACAAATGCGTAATAGTGAGGGTTAGATTCCCCAAGTCAGGAGTTAGGAGAGCGAACTAGTCGTATGGCGCAATATATTATTAAAAGTCTCTTCGTCGAATACGTCTTTAGGGCCGTAAAATCTTCTGGGGGAACTCATGAAGTTTTCGTTGGGCTGAAATTCTTNCATGACATTAAAAGGTCAGAACAGATAATTAATATTGAAACTTCCCCAGAAGAAAATCCTGCAGTATATTTAACCGAATGTATTGATAAACAAACTGATAAACCAGAATTTCAACATGAAATACTAGATGAAACCCAACAAATAATCGTCGATAAACTTTTTGTAGACCACCGAGATGTATTTGCTAAAAATATAACTGAAGAGGGCCAAACCATCGAATTAACACAGACTCATATTGTAGAACATGAGATAAAAACTGGTGATGCACAACCAATTAAACAAAGACCATATCGAATTGCACCCAGTGAATCTGAATTTGTTAAACACGAAATAGAAGCTATATTGGATAAAGGAATTATCCGAGAATCAACAAGTCCTTGGGCCTTTCCCGTAGTAATTATATCAAAGAAAAATAACAAAAAAAGAAGTTACTGAAAAAGATGTATACCTACTACCAATTATTGATAATATCTTAGAACAATTTAAAGGTGCGCAATGGTTTTCCACTCTCGACTTGGCCTCTGGATACTGGCAAGTTGCAGTAAAAGAGGACGACAAAAAGAAGACTGCATTTACTACCAAATTTGACTTATATGAATTTAATGTAATGTCATTTGGATTATGTAATGCACCTGCCACCAGTATTGTACATTTTGTATGTCCCTAGGTTTTTTTACTGTCCCAATGTCCCATGTCCCACTGTCCCTACCCTTATTGGGCTTATAAAGGTATATTAAAACTTTATAAATATATGTAAAAATCAATTCTAAATAACTTTAATTAATGACTTAAACTAAGTTTTATAATGGAATTTTTTATAATTTAAAAAATTATTTTTGTCCCAAAATGTCCCAAGATGTCCCATGACAATACTGCCTGCCACTTTTCAACGCTTAATGGACAAAGTTCTGTCACCATTCATTGACAAATTCCTAGTAGTATATTTGGATGATGTGACAATTTATTCCAAGACCTTCGATGAACATGTAATACACTTAAAAACAGTTTTCAAAACTTTAAGAGAAGCTAAATTAAAATTAAATAAGGAGAAATGTCACTTCTTTTTACCCTCAATAAAATTCTTAGGGCATGAAATCACCTGAAACGGAATCCTACCCGATGAAGATAAAGTTGTTAAAGTAAAAAACTTCCTAACTTTACTTAACTTAAGAACACTTAGAGGATTTCTAGACCTTGCATCATACTATCGAAAATTCATTAATCAATTTTCCAACATTGCGAAACCCTTAAATAAATTATTACAAAAAGATGAACCTTTTAATTGGGCTGAAGATCAACAAAAAGCCTTTGAAAAATTAAAGAAATATCTAATTTCTGCGCCAATCCTACAATACCCAAACTTTGACAAACCATTTATATTACATACCGATGCATCAACCTCTGGGCTGGGAGCTGTACTAGCTCAAAAGGATGAAGAAAACAAACGTGAACATGCGATTGCTTTTGCAAGTAGAAGCCTGAATAAAGCTGAACAAAATTATTCCGCTACTAATTTAGAATGTTTAGTAGTCGTATGGGCTGTGGAACATTTCTGACATTATTTTGAAACTAACCATTTCGTTATTGTAACTGATCATGCTGCATTAAAATGGTTACAAACTTCTGAACTTAAAGGACGAAGAGCAAGATGGATTTTAAGACTAGAACCTTATAATTACACCATTCTTCACACAGGTCAAAATCCAAATATCGGGCACCTATCAGGCACCTATCGGGTACCTGATATATTTGAATATCGGGTACCTATAAGGTACCTATCGAGTGCGAATAATATTTTTATATATATCGGGCACCCGATATCTAGGGTTTTTTTTTGTAAATTTTATAATGCACCCGATATGGTAGCGATATTAATTATTATTATTTCAGACACCCGATATTACCTTCAATATCGGGTACATGATAATAAATAGTAATATCGGGTATATATCGGATATACATGTCGTCAAAACTATTGAATTGAGTCAGACGCAATTAAAATTGAGAAAAATTGGAGTTGAGTCAAGGCAAATTTTGATTTTTACTAATAACTGACATAATTAGTTGAGTCAGACGCAATTAAAAATTGAAATTTTAAGAGTTGAGTCAAGACCAAATTAGTTTTGACGACATGTATAATATCGGACACCTGATTTATTAAAAATTTTATTCAGGTTTTTCCCTATCAGGCACACGATTTGATATTTTTGGCTTATCTGTTATACAACCTATCAGATGCATATACTTAAAATTCAAGTTTTCTTGCATAAAATTAGATATACTTTAAAATTTAGTTATTGTTTGATATGCTCATTGTATTAGATAATCTCTTTATTATTAATTAATAAATAAATAAAATTAAAATTAAATATTAAATCTTCGATTCAATAGTATTATTGAAACATAATTATTCTTATTCTTATTCCCCGTCCGATAGTTTATCTTAATGGCTCGACCATATATTCTATGCACTGCAATAATTGAATCTTGACCTTCCTCATAGTATTCTCCATTCCACAACTCAGTATTGGATACTTCAGGCTCCATAAATTTATGCTTAAATCGTATACTAGAGGAAGACGCATTTTTATACCATTTGACATATGCTAGAAGATGTGTTTTGGGTCCTTTTGGAAGTGTTAGAGTATGTTCGAAGTAATATTGTACCTCCCCAGGATAAATATCACTTGTTCCATCTCTATATGCTTTCCACTTCGCTAATATAATTGCATTATTTTCATGTCGTCCAGTGATCTTGGACCCAAATATTTCATTACCTATTATTAATCGTGCATGTTGGTTCATAGTTACTTCCATACATGCATTCACATCTTTCTTTTTTCTATTATATAATGTTACATACCATTCGCATAATATTTTTTGAACCTCTTTAGGAATACTTACCTTTTCATGTGAAGGTGTTAGCATACATCCTGGTATATATTCAGTGCCATAGATTTTATTGGACGTGTCATGTCTCAGGGAGATGAAATACTGTAACTCTTCTCTATCAAATTCATTAGTTACAGCTAAGCTGCCAGCAACTTTCTTTGGTACAAGAAATTTAAGAGAATTCTCCAAGAGACCAGATGTCCATTGACATGAAAGATGATAATCCACAAGCGAATTTTTAAGAACAATTCGCATAAGTTCGAGTTCGATCTGCCAATTACTATTAGGATATGAACCTATGAAAAGATTTGTGTTAAAATTTTATTTATTATAATTTTGTATACCCGATATGTGCGGCTTACCTATATATCCATTTAATCGCTTGTACGGGAATAACCAAAAACTATAAACAGAGCCATAATCCCATATGCATTCAGGAATATGCATTGATAAATGGATATTACTTGTAATAAATTCAGGCCCATAGGTTCTTTCTATATTTATTGACATATCCCTTAATCTTTCTTGGGCTTCTTGTAGATCATCTTCAGTAACAAATCTAGCAACCAATAAGTTACACGCCCGAACAAAATGTCCCAATATCTTTCTATCATTATCATCTAACATGTCCCATAAAATTGTTGTTGCATATATCATAATAAAGGTCTTCCATTGGTCAGCAGTGAGCTTTGAAAATCCTTCTCCGATAGCAATTTTTGGAGGGATTCGACCAATATCAGATGGAAGTTGAACGTTATCCATCCTCTTTTGTGCTGTACGAAGTTGCTCAGAATTTAGCTTATTTTCTTTAATAAATATGGATTGAATAATCTATTTTACAATCCCAAGGAACAAACAATGCATTGGATCCACTACTGCAAATCTGATCGGATCCATGTAAGGGAGACGAAGCAATTCAGACCATCGCACTCCATTTATTTTAAAATGAGCTTCTCTTGTTCCTCTGGTGTCACATTTAAGCCATTCTTGAGCATATTGTCTATGTTTTTGGGGGTCTGCAGATTCTGTAATCCATTGTTCATAATCATGCATACCACCATAATGAGTTTTTTTGAACTTCTCACTATATCGGCTTCTTTTCGGGCACCTGTGATATTTCATTACTGCAGATCCATGCCCAAATAACTTTCGTGTAGCTGGAATATCGGAGGAACCTACTAATATTGCAACTCTTATATCGAGCCCATCTTTATTTTCATATGTTTTGGGAACTCTCCATCCCTCCCATAATTCCTTAAGTTCATCAACTATCGGGAATAGGTAATGATTAATTTGGTTCTTATCGGCTTCCTTAGGTCCAGGTAGGAAGCCTAAATAAATAATATTTTCAGGCTTATTTCTTTCTGCCCTTGGAAGATTACATATCGAAGCATAAATAGCACCAGTGCTATGTTGTGTGTACTTAAAGGGTTGGAACCAGTCCAAATTTATTAATAATCCTAAATTCGAGGTAGCAGTTTCTGGACTAAAAAATTTGCTACCATCGAAAGGAAATGAATTCCATACTTTCCCATCATATATATCAGCATAGATATTACTATCATAATTTCTTGTGCCCGATTGGTCTAGCATTTTTTCAAAGCCAGATCTCTGGTACAAGATACTTAATTGTTGTTTAATTGAGGGCTTAGGGTATAGCATTTTAGGAATTGCTACCATATTTTTCATATTTCTTTTGAGAGAGGAGAGCTCATTATTGCATAAATTCTTTCGGGAAGGTATTGGATTGTTTGGATATTCTTCATAACGGCAATGCATGATTGCTAACTTATTGTTTTCCATATTATTGCATACAATCTTAGAATCATATAATTTATAACAGTTTGTGCAAACTGCCATCCTTAATTTTGGTTGAAAAATTCCTAACCTTTTTTTTGCTAAAAATAAAGAAGCAGGAAATTCCCAAAACTTAGAATCGTCAATCATCTTAAGGGTATGGTTTAAAAACTTAATTAAGGTCTCCAGGGTCATATCAGGTATCTGATATTTTTGTTGAAACTTAAATAACCACAAAAGTATCTCTACATCTAATTTATCTTTTAATTCTACTCCTTCATAGCATTCGTCCTCTTCTTCCAGCTCAGGTGAAACAAAAAAGTTATTATCATTTTTAAATACTTCATCATCCGAATCCATATATTCATTTTCTAATTCTACTTCTACTTCTAATTCATCATCGTCACAAATAATTTCTTCATCATCACATTCTTCTAAGTCGTCAATTAATTCATTATCATCATCTCCTATATCAAACAAAAGTTCATCATCAAATATATCGAGCATCTCATCCATGCGTGGTTCATGAAATTGATCATTTCTTGGACAAGATGATGATGCCACAACTATTTTTTCATCAAGATCCAACCCTGTAAGCATATTACTTATTGACATGTCTCTATTTAACTTAGGTACATCAGGTGTCGGTGAACTTCTTTTTCTTTTCTTACTATTTTTATTTGATGACGTATCTTCATTCACTTGAGTTTCGTTCACTTAATTAAGAAAAATAAATATTATAAATGTTACACAGGTTAAAAATTGATATATCGGATACCCGATATGGCTATTTGTCTACCCGATATACGAAGTTATTTCAACAATTTACTTACCTCTATAATTAAACTTTCTTGCTTCGATCATTGCTAATTGAATCTTTCTTTCTTTACTAGATTTCCACATAATTTTATCATTAGTATGCTTTTTCTGGGTCTTTCCTTCAACTTCTTTTCCTTCACAGACCATACCATTACAAATGTATTTGTATTTTTTAGTCATTTTATTCAAAAGATAGGTAAATTATATATTAGTCAAAGTTCTTTAATAAATTTATTTTCAAAAAATGTTCTCTAAAATATTCACATAGTCAAATACTTGCTTTTTTATAATGCGTAAAAATTATTTACAGATGATACGCATTTTTAAAATTCGCGTAAAAATGATACGCGTCGTCTTAAAATTAGAGAAATTTTATTTAGTTAATGCATTTTTTTATAGTAAATTTTATATTCATAGTTATATATAGTATATATAGTAATGATTTATATTTATTAATATAACAATAGTACTAAATAATTTATATTATTATATTAAAATTAATATGTTACACATTACTCCTCTGATCTGCATATAAGTAAACAAATACCTATTTTTCATTATTTTTCATTATCATTAATACCATCTCTTTCTCTTTAATATGCATAATACCTCCTTGCGGCCCATTTCTATTCATTTCTTTAAAATACATATAATGTTAACAATACTATACTATACATATACCATAATTTTTATAATCTTTCCGCTAATCATTTTTTACCATTTTTTGAAGATGCTTCCAACATAGTGTTCGCTAATTGTTTATATAATAATTATGCTAAAATAGCTATTTTTCACTCTTTTCTCTTCAATAACCATCCAAGTCATCTCCTCATCTTATTTATCTCCTTAGCTTAACAAAATGCGAGTAAGTTTTGTTGGCGAACTGTCGTAACGAGTCGCTGAAACGTCATGAAAAACTGAGCTTTTATGTAGTTACAAATGCGTAATAGTGAGGGTTAGATTCCCCAAGTCAGGAGTAGAAGCTTTTTGGTTACATGTGAACTAATATGCTTATGGAAGCACTTTGGTCTCTTTACTTTCGGGCGGTATTCCTTAATGACGATATCCCCTTTCGGTCCAGGCATAAACACAAGGTTTACTCACTAACGACATGAAAAACTGAGCTTGCGTATTGCTGCGGTGTTAAATACAATAGTGAGGGTTAGATTCCCCAAGTCAGGAGTTAGGAGAGCGAACTAGTCGTATGGCGCAATATATTATTAAAAGTCTCTTCGTCGAATACGTCTTTAGGGCCGTAAAATCTTCTGGGGGAACTCATGAAGTTTTCGTTGGGCTGAAATTCTTGGCGTTATTGTCCTATGTTGATTGGTGCCTGCGATGGCATAGAGACGCATAGCTGATGATTATAATTTCCTTTTGCACACGAGCATTAGGGTTGTGATAAACAATAGTGCATGAATGAAATTCTATATAGGTGTTAGGTCGACAAATTGAAGTTTTATGTCACGATTGGTTTATTGTTGAAGGTTTAACAAGTGTTAGTATTGGGTCATGATAAGAATAGATAAATAATTTTATTCTATAAATTCGTTAGGTAGGGTGATTAGTGGTTAGATTGATTTCTGTGGTGGTACGTTGGTACTAAGGGGTAGAATGGTGGTAATGGTGTGTGATGTGATGTTTGTTGTGAGGACGGGGGTGTGAGATGTAAGTTGAAGGGGGGTGTTGAATTATTATTATTATTGTTAATGTTAGTCAGTTACTTAACCAGTTTACTGGGAGAAAAGTGGGAGGATCACCGAAAGGGCTTCTATTACCGAAAAAGCGCCGAAGGACGTATGGGAGAGCCTTTGGTTCGCACAGTTATTACCAACTTCCTTGATAAAATGGGATGCAGTCTTGGGCCAAGCGCGGTAGAGATATTAATGATCGCTTTGAGTGAGACCGAAACTAGTAGGTCTCGGGACGAGGTACTACAAGCAATATGACGCGGGAAGTATAGACGATGGGAAGATCTAGTTGAAGAGACGAGTCTATGTAAGAGGTGGCGTCCAGAAATTGCGTAGCAGACGTAGGGATATGCTATGAAGAGCGATGTATTCTCGAAAAACGGGAGTAAGATCCGGTTATGAGAAACCACTCTTAGTAATTGTATAGCAGATAATAATAATAATGGGTGTTATAGTTGAGTTAGTAAGATGGCCTACAGTGATAGGTGTAGGAGGAAGTAATGTGAATTAGTTGTTGAGGGGTGTTAGTTGGTTAGTGGTTAATTTTTTGGGTGTTATATTAGTAGGAGGGTGAGGAAGTAGTTAATTGGTAAAAAATGTCCTGTAGAGGTTTTTATATGATCTTGTTTTCCTCTCAAAAGTTTCTTTTTGTAAATTTGACTTTAATAGGGTAAAATCTTATTAAATAGAATCATGGTGACATGTTCTACGGTGGCTGGTCAAACCGTGCGGGGATTTCCCTTAGTTAGTTAGTTTTTATTCTTTTTATATTTGTAATTTAAGTTACTGAATTGTGATGTATATTATGAGTATTTGAATAAAGATGAGACCACACTGGTCGTTTAAAACCATAATTTTTATAATAAAAAAAACTCTTTCCGCTTAACATTTTNGCGTCCAGAAATTGCGTAGCAGACGTAGGGATATGCTATGAAGAGCGATGTATTCTCGAAAAACGGGAGTAAGATCCGGTTATGAGAAACCACTCTTAGTAATTGTATAGCAGATAATAATAATAATGGGTGTTATAGTTGAGTTAGTAAGATGGCCTACAGTGATAGGTGTAGGAGGAAGTAATGTGAATTAGTTGTTGAGGGGTGTTAGTTGGTTAGTGGTTAATTTTTTGGGTGTTATATTAGTAGGAGGGTGAGGAAGTAGTTAATTGGTAAAAAATGTCCTGTAGAGGTTTTTATATGATCTTGTTTTCCTCTCAAAAGTTTCTTTTTGTAAATTTGACTTTAATAGGGTAAAATCTTATTAAATAGAATCATGGTGACATGTTCTACGGTGGCTGGTCAAACCGTGCGGGGATTTCCCTTAGTTAGTTAGTTTTTATTCTTTTTATATTTGTAATTTAAGTTACTGAATTGTGATGTATATTATGAGTATTTGAATAAAGATGAGACCACACTGGTCGTTTAAAACCATAATTTTTATAATAAAAAAAACTCTTTCCGCTTAACATTTTATTGACAAAAATACGCAGTAAAATTTTGAAAAAGTTTTTTATTTTTAAAAAAATTTGTTCATAATAATTGAACATGAGCGAGAACGTTAGCTCTAACACCAGGTCCAAAAAGAAGGGTACCGACCATGCCCAACGTATTAAATTATCAAATGAAAGAAAAAGAACAACCCTATCCAAAGAAAAGAAACTTCGTCAAAAAAGGTACAACAAAAGAAAAATGAAACAATTGTGATTAACACTACTCAAACCACAGAAAATATGGAATTTGAAAACATTTCTCAAGTTATTATTGAAGCAACCCCTGGTACTAGTAAAGGAAAAGAGAAAATGGCAGACAGCGAAATCGAAGAAGATATTGAAATTAAAGATACCACTAACGTAACCGGTGAAGGAACCGTGCTAGGAGGAACTATTGAAAATAGTTCTTGGACCACCGTCACCAATCCTAAACAAAAGAAGAAACAATTAAATCCTATTCTTATTGAAGATGATAAAGAATCTATTGCGTCGTATGATACTGAAGACAGCAACCAAGCGCATTGGAGAAAAGAACTTGAAGCTACGAAGTATAAAATTTGGACTCACGCAGTAAAAGTTGCCAGAAAAACTGTTGGGGATAAACTAAGTCATGTTAAAAAATCCTTTTTCAACAAAGCCCAAGTTACCCTGGTTACCAATCAACTATTCAATAAAGAAAAAATGATTTGTGCATTTTTCACTAACAAAGAACAAATGCAGGCCGCGCAGAAAATAAATGTAGGCGTAAATGAAGATACGCCTACTTACATGCATAGGGCGCAAATCTTCAGAATGAATCCTGAAAAAGAAGAAAAAAGGGGAGTAAAGTTGTGGGACATTCCACATTATATGAAATACCAACAATTAAAAGTGAATTTAGAACTCAAATTCGGAAAAGTGGAGAGATTAATATTGAGACCGGCTTTAATGTGGCAATCGGCTATTGTAATTTTTGAAAAAGAAGAAGATGCGAAAAAAGTTTTTTCACAATGGTGCATTATCATTGGAGATGATTGTTTACGTGTGACAGGAATGAAAGAATCTATCGAAGATCTCATGTCACGGGGTAAATATACAGCACGGGTAATAAATTTACCACCTGGTATCACTGGAAGAGAAATCTTTACTAGTCTTAAAAAACATGAAGCAGTTACCTGCTACATGCCACGCACTAGAAATTATGTATTAAGAGGGGAGGCGATTATAACCTTTGCTAATGAAGAGAAACAACGACAAGTAATCGGTAAGGTATGGAAGGTCCCGGGATACGACATCACCATCGTCGACATAGCAACTAAAACTTGCCACCGATGCCATTCTACGGAACATCTGGCTAAAGATTGTCCCAGAACACAACAAGACTTACAGTTTAAGGAAAAAAAAATAGATCAATACGAAAAATTCGGCAATATGTATAAAAAACAAAACCCGGCATTTTATAACAGCTTGAAACGCTCCGTCGGAGGGGCAACGTTCGCGGAAGTGACAAGAGAACCTGCAAAAAGAAGTAAATTAGTTAGTAAAAATAATCAAACAATGAATCGAAACAATAACGCCAATGAGGAATCAGACAGATTGTCCCGTATTGAAAGTATATTGGAAAACCTAACTGATCGCCTACAACAATTAGAGGAATTTATAATTAATAACATGGGTAATAACATTACTAAAGATATGGAAAGTGGAGGTAATAACTCAGGAACAAACAAAAATAATACCGGTTCCATGGGCAAGCCGTTGGAAAAAACTGTTGAGGAAATAGATGATGAAATGGCATATAGCGAGGTCGTTACAACTCATCCGGAATTAGAAGAAACACCAAAATCTACCATGAATAAATTGTTGGAAATGGTAAGCCAATTGGGAGGTCGGATGTCAGAGATGGAGAACAGGGTTTTACAATCCTCAAATAACTCATTTGGTAACATGGGATCGCAAGATCAAATACCATGGTCGCAACAGTAAAAGAATAAACAAAAATTAATATAAAAATATGACAGACTATAATAATAACATAAATAATTCAAATAATTCACTTAATAATAATGATAACCAACCTATAGATAGTAATTTAGTTAATATAGATAGCTTAAACTCATTTATATTTAATAATACAAATAATGATAAAATAAATTCTACATTGAATGATTTGGAGGCTCTAACATATTCAAATACCATAGACAATCAAACAGTTGACGACCACGATTCCGAATCTACAAATAATCAACGCAATAATAAAAGTAAAATATGGAAAATCGCCACTCAAAATATTCAAGGACTAAATGATCCGATCAAACAAGAGTTGTGGTGGCAATACTGTATCGAGGAAAATCTTGATATCATCGTACTCACAGAAACAAAATTACAAAAGAGACTAGAATGGACGATATTTCAGGATCAAACAAAAGCCAAAACTAGAGAAGGGAAACGATATCATACGTGGTGGGCTAGTGATAATAAATACACTCAAGGAACTGGCATTGGGATTATGCTTTCACAAGAAATAGCTACCCACGTATATAAAATAGATAGATACAAGTCACGTGCGATGTGTATATATCTTTCATTTAAAGGGAAATTCACCGTACAATTGATAGCGGTTTACGCTCCCACAAAGACAACTAAGCACAAACAAGAAATCAATGAGCTTAATCGGTGGATTGGCAACAAGATTGGAGAGGCCATCAGTAAAAATATGGTCTCCTTTGCTTTGGGAGATTGGAACACAGTCCTTAACCCGTGAAAAGATCGATGGCCGCGGGGAAGAATTTCAACACCGGAAACTCCCATACTAAAGACAATAATTGAAATGGGATACGAGGATAGTCGACAATTTGCCAAAGAAGACGGCGAACAGTATACGTTTCATGATTACAGGGAAAACAGTTTGCGCTGTGCAAGTAGGATTGACCAAATCTGGATACATCCAGAGTATACGAACAAATTAATCGATCATCAGGTGATCGATACGGACGTATCATCCCAATCGGATCATCGCATGGTTATGATAAGAGTAGATGCCAATCAATGGTGGGACAACAAACATTATAGAACCATCACTAATATGAAAATGAAACGGAAGAGCCTTTGGAACTTGAAAGAGGCCCGCAATGAACAATGGGAAAACTTCAGGAAGCAATTAGATACTGAATTGGTATCGGAACTAGACACAGATAAAAAGGGGAATACAATAGATGAGGAATGGGGTAAACTGAAATCTATGATTATCAAAGTTGGTAATATGACACTCCCTAAATCCAAAGAACCAAAAAATAGAGTAAATGTGCTAAAAAACAAACATAAAGACTTTTGATTATTAAAAGCGCTTTCGAGAATTCATCGCATAGGGAAGTTAAGGCTAATTAAAGGGGTTCTAATGCAAAATGTCCAAAGAAAACTGGAACAAACTTTAATAGAAATCAATGAGAAAAAGGACAAATTAATCAATCTGTTCCCTGATGATGACGATGAATGTAAAAAATGGATTACAGAAGTGAGAAAAGTATGGACCACTCTAAAAACGATAATCAAGAGTGATTTAACTAACAAAAAGAATAAAAGAATACAATTTTGTATAGAAAGATGTCAATTACAATTAAAAACCTCCCCAACGAAGATGATCTCTTCGGCACTCGAGCGAGAACAGAGAAGAATTGTACTGGATAAAATCATTACAACAAGAGAGGATGGTACTATAACTGTAATCACGACACCAGACATGATTAAAAGGGAAGTACAGTCACACTTATACAAATGGACATCAGACCCTAGAGACGGAAAAATTATACTGTCAAATCGTTGGTTAAAACAGTATGCCCCGAAAGAAAGTATCTCATCGACAATCTACGATCCTGTTATAAGACAAATAACTATACAAGAAATAGAAGAGACGTTGGCCAATTTTAAAAACGCAAAAGCACCAGGGCCTTCACTTATCCCTTATGAAATATATAAACATATGCCCGTTAGTGGTATGGAACATATGGCAAACATTTTCAATACGATAATAGAAACAGGAGATATCCCTGTAGAATGGATTAACAGTGACATAGTGCTAATTCCAAAACCAAGGGAATGGGAAGGCAATTTGGAGATAACTAGACCTATTACATTAATGGAAACGATAAGAAAGTTATTTACCAAAATAATAAATAACAGATTATCGAAAGTGTTATCGGATAATAAGATCTTATCAAAAAATAATTGGGCGGGTCTTCCCAGGGGAAGAACAACGTATCCCATACATATCTTAAATAACCTTATGGAAGACGCTAGAGAAAAAAATAAGGAAGTATGGCTTCTCTTTCAAGATATTAAAAGAGCTTTTGATTCCGTAGATACCAAAATGCTAATTAAGTCTATGGAAAGACTTAAAATTCTGTCACAAATTATAAATGTGCTAAGCGACATAATGACACAAAGAACAGCACAGGGAGTTACCGAATACGGAAATACAGAATCGTATAAAGTCGAAAGAGGGGTGGATCAAGGGGATAGTATATCACCGTTATTATGGTGCATTTTCTACGATCCACTATTAAGCGAAATCGAAAAATTAGGAATGGGGTACAAAATGGAGACCACTTGGGACGTAGATTTGGCAAAAAAGACAACTAGCTCTTTGGAAAGTCATATCTCATCGTTGGCATACATGGACGACACAGTGTGGATAACTGAAACAAAAGAGCAAATGCAAAAAGTAATTACAATAGTAGAATCCTTTTTTGATCTCACTCTAATCACTGTAAATGCGTCAAAATCGGACTTGTTGGTCCTAAACTCAGAAAACACCAGAGAAGATAATGCCTTAGATTTCGTCGACTCTAGATTGATACCTCACAACAAAAAGTCTTCGGTAAGATACTTGGGTGTTTGGATTTCTGCAGACAGGAAAAAACTGGAACAAAAGAGATTACTGATAGATAGGGTTGTAAAATCAACGAATATATTAAAGCAAAAACAATTAACCGACAAGCAGATAAGATATATCGTGAACCACGTAATATTCCCACAGATAGAATACTTGATGACCGACATGATTCTGAGTGAATCAGTCAGGACAAAGATGGATATTAAAATAAAAGGTTGCTTCAAAAATGTTGTGGGTTTTGCGTCATCTCTACCAGACAGTATACTATATTCACATTGGGGATATAGGTTGTTCAATATTGAGGATAGACAAATACAACTACATGCTACCGAGTTAATGAATCGTTTAAACATGAATAATAATTGTGGTATTACTACGAAAATACGAATACAAGATTTACAAAATAAAATATGGTCAGGGGAACAGGTATGGTCACTACACACTGACGTATGGAAAGAAATTAAAAAGCCCGGTCTGAACGGCAAAATAATAGAGCTCTTGAGGAAAAATGAAATAACATTTGAAGTAACCAAATCAAATGAATTTCCAGTTTGCCCTAAAGGGGGTAATATCACTATTGAAGAATTTATGAAATCAAAGAGTTGGTATAACGATAATCGAATAGCTTGTCGAAAGCATAAGGTGCTATTTGTGGAACAACTATTAAATGCGAATATGACTAAGGTCCTCGAATGGATGCGAATAGATCAAATGAAACCATCAAGCATTATACCTAAATGGTTTAATGAAATAAAAGAAAGCATACAAAGCCGGTGGGAAGAAATACAAAGCACAGCTACAATCAATCCCTTTAACAAAATTAATAAGATAGACCCCAAGAACGTAGAACGACATCAAATAGTAGCGGTTAACTCAGCTACAAGTGTGTTACTAGGGCGTGTATATAAAAATCCACAAGAAACTACAACAATAATTCTGATCCAACATTATGTTGGTGATGTAATGGATGGCATAGAAGGATCTCCGATAGTTCCATGTACTGGGTGTGAGTTAAATGTACAACGAGCAACAAGACTCACCAATGCGAACCCGAGTCAATTATCCAAAGGATGTATAATTGACACAGATATCGAAGCGATATTCTCTCTTCCGAAACGAAAGTCTCGCCTTTCATTGAGTAACAAAAATAATAAACGAGAGAGAAACAGATTACTTTTGTCCCCTTTCTCGATAGAAACATTTATGAAAGAAACAGTTCGTAGGGTACCAGGAACACAGAGACTGAAGAGCGAAAACAATGAACCATATTGGCAGAACTTAGTTAACTTCCCATCAGAGTTAATGGTTAAGATACAAGCCGTGCAAACTAGCTTAAAAGAAGAATCAGCAATAAAGGTCTACACTGATGGTTCTTTAAAAACTCAAAAGAGGCATAATATTGATCAACCGGAAAGGCTAACTCATAATGGAAAAATAATGGGTTTTGGATTAACTTTTGATACTACAGAAACTAGTGAATTAATAGACTTATATGGAAGGGTAGATGGACCCCCTTCGTCCACTAGGGCAGAATTATGGGTGATACTGGTAGCAATGTATGTAACCCCTCGACAGGCCAAAGTTGAAGTATATACGGACAGTTCGGCAGCAATATGGACGTTGCGTAGATTTTTGGAAAATAAAAAAGGAAAATCTTGGAGCAATTACAAATCCTCTTTAGTACTCCAAACTATAATAGAAATTATTCAGGAAAAACGATTAACTATAGAATTAATTAAGGTTGAGGCACATAGTGGTATTAGCTTAAATGAACGGGCAGACAAATTAGCTAATAAAGGTACAACTTCCGAGAATACTTGTCAAGTAGACAGGACCCAAATAAGAGGTAGACAAGCTTCATTTAAATGGGGGAAAAATTATATAGACACTTCAATAAAAGAGTTCGTTAAAAAACAGGCGGAGATTAAATGGATATCACAATGGCGGTTACAGTATAGAACATACAAATGGATGAATGAAAACATATTGGACGAAACTGACTGGCAATCCACGTGGTCCATGATACATGGTACAAACATTGTGTCGAATTTCACCAATAAAGAAGACCAAAAGTACAGATCGTTTAATATGAAAATTCTTAATGATGAATTACCAGTTATCAATAACCTACATGTGAGGAAATCGAATATATACAAAGACAATCGATGTATATCTTGTAAATTGTTTAAAGAAGACTCCTTGCACGTATTTTTTTGCAAGGATGAAGCAATGAAAACACAGTCTAAGTTTAAGGATTTAATCTTAGCTGCAGTTTCGAAACATCAAGGGGACATTACGTGTCACCGATTAGATAATGAAATCAATATAGCCACATACAAGAATATTACGTAAGTAATATGAAATATTACTTCTTAATTACCTTATATATAATATGTCCGATATCAAAAAATATGATATAATGATTAATAACTTTACCTTTTCATGATGCAATAATTGATTCATCTGCCCGAAAAATACAATATATAAAAAACTACTCTTTCCTTTTCTTTCTTTTTTAAAAAATTATTTTTTTATAAAAAAAATGATGAAATCAAAAAAAGTAACGTATTCTTTTCGTTCTATCAAGGCACTAAAAAAGAAAACACACAACAAAATATCAAAAAAAGGTAAATTAATTAATTAATTAATTAATTAATTGTCTATTTATAAAATAATAATTATAATTATAACTAATATATTAATTATATTTATTAAATTACGAAACAATTGGAAAAATTTTTACAAAAATGCTAAGTAAAAACAAAAAAATTGGTGAAAGTAGTAAAAAAATTAGTAAAATTAGAAAAAATAATAAAAAAATTAGTAAAATTAGAAAAAATAAAAAAAATAAAAAAGAATCTTCCTCCTCTTCCTCCTCTTCTTCATCCTCTTCGTCCTCTTCATCCTCTTCTTCGCCCTCCCCTACTGCTTCCTCATCATCATCATCACCTTCTTCTGCTAATGAATCTTCGTCATCTTCTGATAAATCTGATGAATCTGAATCTTCATCATCTGAAGAAAAAAAAAAGAAAAAAAAGAAAACAAAAACAATAAAATATTTAGATTCCGAATCATATAAACGAGTTAGGGTAAATTGTTTTTTTTTTTGATTTTTTATATTATACATATATCGGGCACAGAATAACTAATACAAATTTATCTAATTATAGAAAGAATTATTTTTGGTTTATAATTCCAAATACAAAACAAAATATCCGATAAAACCAGAACTTATATAGGTAGAACAACATAATTTTATCATCACAAAACTTTTACCTCGTCTAAGTAAATTAATGAATAAAAAATATACTGTATCAGATACAGATTTGTTAGAAATGATACATACTAGGTGGGAAACTAGGCATCGAATACATAGAACTATAGTAAAAGGAAATAGAAAAATAGAATTAAGGAGACTGAGAAAGAATACTGACATGTAAAAGGTAGGATTTTTATAATAATATATAATATAGCTATCAAGTATAGTATTGATATAATTTTATTTTAAATAGAAGAAGAAACTGAGAAACAGGGCAGCAGAATACCTGTTTCAAGGAGGTGACGAAAAATTGGCCTTGTATCCTCGAAAGGAGGTCAAAAAAATATTAAATGAAACTGAATACCACTCNCGTCATCTTCTGATGAATCTGATGAATCTGATGAATCTGAATCTTCATCATCTGAAGAAGAAAAAAAGAAAAAAAAGAAAACAAAAACAATAAAATATTTAGATTCCGAATCATATAAACGAGTTAGGGTAAATTGTTTTTTTTTTTGATTTTTTATATTATACATATATCGGGCACAGAATAACTAATACAAATTTATCTAATTATAGAAAGAATTATTTTTGGTTTATAATTCCAAATACAAAACAAAATATCCGATAAAACCAGAACTTATATAGGTAGAACAACATAATTTTATCATCACAAAACTTTTACCTCGTCTAAGTAAATTAATGAATAAAAAATATACTGTATCAGATACAGATTTGTTAGAAATGATACATACTAGGTGGGAAACTAGGCATCGAATACATAGAACTATAGTAAAAGGAAATAGAAAAATAGAATTAAGGAGACTGAGAAAGAATACTGACATGTAAAAGGTAGGATTTTTATAATAATATATAATATAGCTATCAAGTATAGTATTGATATAATTTTATTTTAAATAGAAGAAGAAACTGAGAAACAGGGCAGCAGAATACCTGTTTTATACATGTTCCCAAAATTGATTTTGGATTTTTGAGGTATTTCGACTTTTTGAGATTTATACAGAATTTATTCTATATATGGAAGTAAAAAAAGTATCCAATTATGTGTATTTTCAATCAAAGAATAAATCTGGGTGGTCAAAAAATTTTGGGTTTTAAGTAAAATAATTTCGTCTTCTATGAAAAACTATTTCGACTTTTTTCCCCAAAATACCAATTTCGGGGCCCCAAAATAATTTTGCGTGCAAGTATAACCTGTTTCAAGGAGGTGACGAAAAATTGGCCTTGTATCCTCGAAAGGAGGTCAAAAAAATATTAAATGAAACTGAATACCACTCTGAAGAGTGGGAAATGACAGACGAAGAATACAAATATGGTGAAGGTACTATATTTATAAATTATATTTATTATTATTTTAATTTGTAACTAAATCAATTATTAAATCTATAAAACAAGGTTCATTTGGAGATGCGTTTGGCATAATAGATGTTGATGATGACAATAATAATAATAATAACGATGATAATAATAATGATAACGATAATAATAACAATAATAATAATAACGATAATAATAATAACGATAATAATAATAACGATAATAATAATAATAGTAATAGTAATAGCAGTAATAGAAGTAGAGGTACTACAGCAGCCACTTCTATCACCTCAATGAGACAAAAAACGACATCGATTTATATTAAGGATAAATGGTGGAGATCTGAATCGGTAAGTAATCAAATTAATATATTTTTATACCTATCGGGCATGATATTAATAAATTATATTTTATAGTTAAAAAAATTATTACACAAAAGAATCGATCCAGCGATTGATGTTGTGTGTAGACCAGCAAATACACAAAAAGCACAAAAGGCTAGAATCAGATCCGAACGCCATAAACAAAACAAAACAGAGGCCGAAATTCTGAAAAGTGCTCCAATTTGGACACTGAGTAGGGAGGCGCTTGAACACTTGAATTGGGTTAACAGAGATATCCCAATTTATGATTCGGACGAAGAAGATAATGATAATAATGAGGAAGAAGATAATGATAATAATGAGGAAGTAGGAACAAGTAGTAGAAAAAGAAAA
>PQFF01000274.1:113031-150449 GCA_003547095.1 Diversispora epigaea | reverse complement strand
GAAGAAGATAATGATAATAATGAGGAAGTAGGAACAAGTAGTAGAAAAAGAAAAGGGAAAGGAAAGGAAAAAGAAAAAAAAAATAAAAAATCTAAAAAAAATAAAAAAAAAATAATTAGATAGATTTAAATATGAACATTTTATATAGTACAATTGATAACGTTTTATATAGTATATATAATATATTTCATTTATATTTTTTATTAATAAATATGAACATTTTATATAGTATAATTAAAATATATTTCATTTTATATTTTTTATTAATAAATAATGTATTTCATTTATTATTTTTTTATAATAAACTAAAAAATGTGATTATTTCGGAAATAAGAAAGTGAAAAATATATATATATAAAATAAAAGGCACCGATGGGTACCCGATCGAAGAAAAAAAGCCTCCGATATATAGAGATATACTGTGTCCGATATTCAGCAACATACTATACCCGATATATAGATGATAGGTGCCCAATATACAGAAATATACTGTGCATATACAATAATATACTATACCCGATATATGGATGATAGGTGCCCGATAAAAAATAAATAATTTGAAAAAAATGACAAAATATCGGTGCCCGATAGATGCCCGATAGATACCCGATATGTACCTGATAGGTGCCCGAACTTCGGGACGACTACACCGTCAATCGGGTGCCCGATATTCCATATTTCGACCAGTGTCATAGAGCTGGACGCAAACATAATAACGCAGATACACTTTCTCGCCTACCCCAATCTAATTAAAATAGTATTTAATTAATTATACCCAAATATACAATATTAATAAGTAAATCCGACTATAAAATTTAATTCAGTTCAGGTTGTCAGTGTCCTGACAAAACAATTATACAAAAATGAATTTAATTGAATATCAACAACTCAAACAGTATTTAACTAATCAAATTTTACCACAAGATCATAAAATAGCAAATCGTATTAAATCAAAAAGCAAATTTTTCAAATTACAAGACAATTTATTATTTAAAATTGATAGAAGAAAAAGAACTCGAGGACAGTTACTTCAAGTACTACAAAAACATAAAATAGAACTAGTATTATTCTTGTTACATAACCATCTCTTAGGAGCTCATTTAGGAGTAGATATAGTTTTTAATAAAGTTCATAACTTATATTTTTGGCCACAAATGTACGACGATATCAAAGATTATATTAGATCATGTGACAGTTGTCAACGACAAGGACGAAAGCGAAATATTGAACCCCTACAACCAATACCTGTGGGTGAACCCTTTTCAAAAATAGGGATAGATATTGTTGGACCTCTACCACTAACAAAAAGTAAAAATAAATACATAGTAGTTGCTGTTGATTATTTAACAAAATGGCCTGAAGCTAAAGCCATTCCACAAGCAACTGCGCAACAAGTAGCTGACTTTATATATGAGGATATTATTTGCAGACATGGATGCCCCCATATTCTATTGTCTGATAGAGGAAGTCATTTTAAAAACCAGCATATTGATGAATTATTAGAAAAATATAATATCAAACACATATATTCTACACCCTATTACCCTGCAACTAATGGATTGGTTGAGTGCTTTAATCGTACTCTTTGTGAATCCTTAGCAAAAACAACAGTAAATAATGATGAATGGGATAAAAATATACCCTCAGTATTGTTTACATACAGAACTGCCCAACAAGCAACAACAAAAATTGAACCTTTTTATTTGGTTTATGGCTGAACTGCAAATTACCTATTCAAAAGAGGATTAGAAGTTATTGAAACTAATTTATTAACTCGACTCTTCACATTAGTTAATGAATTACCTGTTATTAGAGGACAAACTCAAAATAGAATTAAAAAACAACAATTAAAACAGAAAGAATATCATGATCGACAAGTTGTCACACCTATTGTTTATGAAATAGGGGATAAAATTTTGTTATATGAAGCTGCCAAACAAACCAGTCACACTGGAAAATTAGATCCAAAATGGAAAGGACCATACTATATTCATGACCTTTTATATCCAGGAGTTTATAAATTAAGAACAATAGATTGTAAAGTATTATGAGCACCATTAAATGGATCACTACTTAAAAAGTATTATGAAAAGACCAGTTGGGTACCACAAATTATTATTACATAAACCCTGTTAAAGTTAGACAAAAAAAATTACTGGCGTAACTTTATTTTAATATAAAAATAATTCCTATTCTGAGAAAAATTCTTTATAAATAATTTAAAAATTCCCATGGAAAGAAATAATTTAGATAGATACAAACGAGATTTATTAACTATTGAAAGCTATACAGTTCAACAAATACCCTGTCCTTATAATCTTATTGATACTTGGGAAACCTCCATGAATAATGTTTATATCAAATTCAAAAAAAAAGCAAAACAATGTCATAGAATTATGATAATGGTATATGCATTTTATGTAGGAGAATTAATTCATCTCTCTGTCACTCTGAGAGATAAATGGTTGGAATTTGTTGAAACAAAGAACATCCAACGAGAATATCATTTTTATAAAGGAATTATTAGAGTTTATAATCTTTTTAAGTCAGATGTGGAGCAGATTTATAGAACTTCACATTTATCTTATTGTATACTTTTGGATATGAAATCAAAGGACTATAGAGAATTGGTCGAATATTATCGTACTATAGATGATCTTACTTTTTAATAATTATAAGTGGAACTTTATAATTAAGTTGGGGAGAATTGTTAGCTGTAGTAGTTTATTATTTTATTTTATTTTATATTATTATATTTTGTACTTATTATTATTTAGTTATTATTACTATATATTAACTATTATTATATTATTTCTATATTTATAAATATTAATGTAAATCACTTAGAAATTAGTGCAACAAAATATGTATTACAACTGTAGATCAATAGTATATAGTATAGCGTAATCGAAAGTGTAATAGATAGCGTAATTAATAGCGTATACATTAGCNAGAGATAAATGGTTGGAATTTGTTGAAACAAAGAACATCCAACGAGAATATCATTTTTATAAAGGAATTATTAGAGTTTATAATCTTTTTAAGTCAGATGTGGAGCAGATTTATAGAACTTCACATTTATCTTATCGTATACTTTTGGATATGAAATCAAAGGACTATAGAGAATTGGTCGAATATTATCGTACTATAGATGATCTTACTTTTTAATAATTATAAGTGGAACTTTATAATTAAGTTGGGGAGAATTGTTAGCTGTAGTAGTTTATTATTTTATTTTATTTTATATTATTATATTTTGTACTTATTATTATTTAGTTATTATTACTATATATTAACTATTATTATATTATTTCTATATTTATAAATATTAATGTAAATCACTTAGAAATTAGTGCAACAAAATATGTATTACAACTGTAGATCAATAGTATATAGTATAGCGTAATCGAAAGTGTAATAGATAGCGTAATTAATAGCGTATACATTAGCGTAATCAATAGTGTATAGCACAGCGTAGTGAATAGCGTAGAGTACAGTGTAATCAATAGCGTAATCTATTATGTATATAAAGGATTGAATTTCTCTTCTCTCAATCCTCAGTTAGTCAGTTAATCAATCAATTCTGAAAACTTGAATAACTCAGTAATAAAAATACTCTGTGATTTATTAAATAATACATTTTTTATTTAATTCTTTGTGGAAATACCCTTTATTAATACTTTGCTGTGTGATCTTAGTATTATTCTTGTTATAAACTATTATTCTGCTTTGTGATCTTAATAATTACTTTATAGTTTCTCAGTGAAATTCTTTTAAATACCCTGCTTAGTGATCTCGGTATTTGTCTTTAAATTAAATAACTTGCTGTGTGATCTCGTTATCTTGTATAACACTAGTCAAATGGAAAAAAATAGGATGGTTTTATTATGAATAAGATTCCGATTGATGGCTAAATTTGCTAAGATTTATTAAATATAGGCAGTCGATTTTTTCCAATTTATAAATAGGAATTTCCGATTTATGAATTTTCACAAATAGGATGTCCGATTTATGCATATTTGCGCCATCAATAGGATTCCGATTTTTGTTCATTCGACCAGTGTAAATTAGCCTTGCTTAGTGTTCTGGGCTTAAATTCTTAGTGAATTATTGTTAAACTTAGTGTTTACCCTTATAAAACCTCACCCCTGTCTCTTTCGCCTTAATTCCACAATACCTTAATTCCTTCCCAATTATACTTTAATAATAGTACATTAAGTNGTTAATCAATCAATTCTGAAAACTTGAATAACTCAGTAATAAAAATACTCTGTGATTTATTAAATAATACATTTTTTATTTAATTCTTTGTGGAAATACCCTTTATTAATACTTTGCTGTGTGATCTTAGTATTATTCTTGTTATAAACTATTATTCTGCTTTGTGATCTTAATAATTACTTTATAGTTTCTCAGTGAAATTCTTTTAAATACCCTGCTTAGTGATCTCGGTATTTGTCTTTAAATTAAATAACTTGCTGTGTGATCTCGTTATCTTGTATAACACTAGTCAAATGGAAAAAAATAGGATGGTTTTATTATGAATAAGATTCCGATTGATGGCTAAATTTGCTAAGATTTATTAAATATAGGCAGTCGATTTTTTCCAATTTATAAATAGGAATTTCCGATTTATGAATTTTCACAAATAGGATGTCCGATTTATGCATATTTGCGCCATCAATAGGATTCCGATTTTTGTTCATTCGACCAGTGTAAATTAGCCTTGCTTAGTGTTCTGGGCTTAAATTCTTAGTGAATTATTGTTAAACTTAGTGTTTACCCTTATAAAACCTCACCCCTGTCTCTTTCGCCTTAATTCCACAATACCTTAATTCCTTCCCAATTATACTTTAATAATAGTACATTAAGTATAGTGCTGTGTGTCTTATACAAATTAATCCCTGCTAATAGCTATCTGTTTCCGTCATTTATTTGGAAGGTAAATCACGGTCAACAACGGTTCTTTTGTTTTTTACAATTCTTACTAATGTCGATTTAAACAGATGTTAAATTTTTAAAAAAAGATATATTAAATGTTAAATAAATTTTTTTTATCACATCTGTTTAAATGTGGCATGATTTGATTGGCTAAATTAAAATAAAAATAATATATAATTTTTATTGTCCAGAGCATAGCATAGGACTTACATTTTCAGGTATAGTGACAGTCAGTAAAAAAAATTGTTTGTCTATTCATTCATGTAACTTCACATGCCAAATATTAATATGAGTCATGGGACCGAACATACTAGAGGTATACGTGTTGCCCAAATCCCAAATAATTTGGGATTTGGAACGCCAAAATGCACAAATTACTAGTATTTGGGATTTGGGATTTCGGCAAAAGATACTAATTATAATTTGAGATTTGGGATTTGGAATTTCGGCATTTGGGATTTACGCATTTGGATTTTGAATTTGGGCGGCAGGTATAACTAGAGGACCTTTCAAAAATTTGTTCGTCTGTCCACCCATGGAAATAGATCATTATTTTAATAATAATATATCATATGATATATAAATATTTTATTAAATAATTTGCTCCAGACTCACAACAGCCCCTGTTCTTCTAGTTTTATTTTATTCTCTTTACCATGTAAAGAAACAATAAGTTAACATTTAGGCAAAGAAATATTAAACATAGAAGAATAAATAAACTTTCAAAAATTTTTAAGACAAATATTTTCATAAAAATTATAAAAAATTTTCGAAAATTTTTTAAAATATCAAAATTATGGAAAATAGCATCTGTAATATTACAGAAGTTTAACGTTTCAATAACTTTTGAAAATTTTTGAAAATTTTTGTAATATTATGTAAAAAATTATGGAAATTTAATACCATGTCAAAATTATAGAATATTACATTCAAAAAAAGTTCCTAATGTTATTTTATTATATAGAGAATAAGTCGTAAGCTTATCTTATTATATAGAGGATAAGCTGTAAGTTTATCTTGTTATATAGAGGATAAGTCCTGAGCTTATTTCATTATATAGAGGATAAGCTGTAAGCTTATTTCATTATATAGAGAATAAGCCATAAGCTTATCTTGTTATATAGAGGATAAGTCCTAAGCTTATCTTATAGAGGATAAGCCTACGGCTTATCTCATTATATCCCTGTAGCATGTGATTTAAAAAATGATCATCTGCTACAATTTGTGTGGTAGGTTATAACCTGTCTGCTTTTGTCAAAGCAGACAAGTTATAACCTAATAATTTCATGTGAATACCCTGCATTATCTATGTTGAGAATGTAAAAATATAAATGATTATCATGATAATTTTTTTTAAGAATTTTAATTCTTTAATTAAGAAATGGCTATTATCTGGCTGTGTTTGTAAAAAATTGAATAATTCTAGATTGTTGTGATAACCATGTTTTCTTATTTAAGTGACCATTGTTAATTTTTCCTTCCATTTTTACTCCTATTTTTATTTTTACTTTTATTTTTACTCTTTTCTTTTCTTATTCCATTTCTATTTATATATTTTTTTGTTTCGAATATGTTTAATAGTTTTAGATACATTTGTATTTAATTTTAAATTTATATATATTTCTTTTATTTTAAATACCAAATATACTAAATAGTTTTAAATTTATATGTCAATATATATAAATAAAATAAATAAAATATTATTTTTAGTGGAATATAAATAGAATATATAAAATAAATGATGCATAATACTTTATTTGGCAAATTTTTTAAGAAAAGATTTGTTTATGTAGCATTGCTTTTTATTTTTCAAAAAAGATACCCGGATTTGGGTCATGCAAGCAAGCCTCAAAATTATTGTTGTACAAATGCATGCAAAACTAAATTTATTTGATAATGTGATCGTTGGAAATATTTTTTTTTAGATTTTAAAGAAATTGAAGAGAAAAAATGAAAGAAACGAAAGGAATGAGAAAAACAGAAGAAATAAAAGATACTGGGGAAACAGAAGAAATGGAAGTTAAAGAAATAGAAGAAATGAAAGGAGCAAGAAAAACGGAAGAAATGAAGGATACTGGAGAAACAAAAGAATTGGAAGAATCGGAAAATTTGGAAGAGTAGGCATATTGTTATATAATAAGCTTATTTTACAACTATAATTTATTACCTATAATAATTTGGATATATAAAATTATATTCCTAATAAATTATAAACTAATCAATACAATATAACTTATATTACAGTTTGTAAGTATTTTGATTCATCATTATTGAAATCAATGTTTCAATTTAATTCAGTATCATATAACAATTCTCTAATCAATTATCATAAACTAATAGTTAGTGAGTATTTAGATTCATAATTATTGAAATCAATGTTTCAATTTAATTAATTTAATTAATTTAATTCAATTTCATATAAAAATTCTCTAATCGATTATTATAAACTAATCAATATAAATAGTTAGTGAGTATTTAGATTCATAATTATTGAAATCAATGTTTCAATTTAATTAATTTAATTCAATATCACATAACAATTCTCTAATCAATTATCATAAACTAATCAATATAAATAGTCTGTGAGTATTTAGATTCATAATTATTGAAATCAATGTTTCAATTTAATTAATTTAATTCAATATCATATAACAATTCTCTAATCAATTATCATAAACTAATTAATATAAATTATATTACAGCGAGTGAGTATTTAGATTCATAATTATTGAACTCAATGTTTCAATTTAATTAATTTAATTCAATATCACATAACAATTCTCTAATCAAGTATCATAAACTAATCAATATAAATAGTCTGTGAGTATTTAGATTCATAATTATTGAAATCAATGTTTCAATTTAATTAATTTAATTCAATATCATATAACAATTCTCTAATCAATTATCCTAAACTAATCAATATAAATTATATTACAGCGAGTGAGTATTTAGATTCATGATTATTGAAATCAATGCTTCAATTTAATTAATTTAATTCAATATCATATAACAATTCTCTGATCAATTATCATAAACTATTCAATTTAAATTATATTACAGCAAGTGAGTATTTAGATTCATAATTATTGAACTCAATGTTTCAATTTAATTAATTTAATTCAATATCATATAACAATTCTCTAATCAATTATCATAAACTATTCAATTTAAATTATATTACAGCAAGTGAGTATTTAGATTCATAATTATTGAACTCAATGTTTCAATTTAATTAATTTAATTCAATATCATATAACAATTCTCTAATCAATTATCATGTCATAAACTATTCAATATAAATTATATTACAGCGAGTGAGTGTTTAGATTCATAATTATTGAAATCAATTTAATTAATTTAATTCAATATCATATAAAAATTCTCTAATCAATTATCATAAACTAATCAATATAAATTATATTACAGCGAGTGAGTATTTAGATTCATAATTATTGAAATCAATGTTTCGATTTAATTAATTTAATTCAATATTATATAACAATTCTCTAATCAATTATCATAAACTATTCAATTTAAATTATATTACAGCAAGTGAGTATTTAGATTCATAATTATTGAAATCAATGTTTCAATTTAATTAATTTAATTCAATATCATATAACAATTCTCTAATCAATTATCATAAACTAATAGTTAGTGAGTATTTGGATTCATAATTATTGAAATCAATGTTTCAATTTAATAAATTTAATTCAATATCATATAACAATTTTCTAATCAATTATCATAAACTAATCAATATAAATAGTTAGTGAGTATTTAGATTCAATAATTATTGGAATCAATGTTTCGATTTAATTAATTTAATTCAATATCGTATAACAATTCTCTAATCAATTATCATGTCATAAACTATTCAATATAAATAGTCTGTGGGTATTTAGATTTATAATTATTGAAATCAATGTTTCAATTTAATTAATTTAATTCAATATCATATAACAATTCTCTGATCAATTATCATAAACTATTCAATATAAATTATATTACAGTTTGTGAGTATTTAGATTCATAATTATTGAAATCAATGTTTCAATTTAATTAATTTAATTCAATATCATATAACAATTCTCTAATCAATTATTAATATAAATTATATTACAGTTTGTGAGTATTTAGATTCATAATTATTGAAATCAATGTTTCAATTTAATTAATTTAATTCAATATCATATAACAATTCTCTAATCAATTATCATAAACTATTCAATATAAATAGTCTGTGAGTGTTTAGATTCAATAATTATTGAAATCAATGTTTCAATTTAATTAATTTAATTCAATATCATATAACAATTCTCTAATCAATTATTAATATAAATTATATTACAGCGAGTGAGTATTTAGATTCATAATTATTGAAATCAATGTTTCAATTTAATTAATTTAATTCAATAATATAACAATTCTCTAATCAATTATTATAAACTAATCAATATAAATAGTATGTGAGTATTTAAATTCATAATTATTGAAATCAATGTTGCAATTTAATTAATTTAATTCAATAATATAACAATTCTCTACTCAATTATTATAAACTAATCAATATAAATAGTATGTGAGTATTTAAATTCATAATTATTGAAATCAATGTTGCAATTTAATTAATTTAATTCAATAATATAACAATTCTCTACTCAATTATTATAAACTAATCAATATAAATAGTATGTGAGTATTTAAATTCATAATTATTGAAATCAATGTTGCAATTTAATTAATTTAATTCAATAATATAACAATTCTCTACTCAATTATTATAAACTAATCAATATAAATAGTATGTGAGTATTTAAATTCATAATTATTGAAATCAATGTTGCAATTTAATTAATTTAATTCAATAATATAACAATTCTCTACTCAATTATTATAAACTAATCAATATAAATAGTATGTGAGTATTTAAATTCATAATTATTGAAATCAATGTTGCAATTTAATTAATTTAATTCAATAATATAACAATTCTCTACTCAATTATTATAAACTAATCAATATAAATAGTATGTGAGTATTTAAATTCATAATTATTGAAATCAATGTTGCAATTTAATTAATTTAATTCAATAATATAACAATTCTCTACTCAATTATTATAAACTAATCAATATAAATAGTATGTGAGTATTTAAATTCATAATTATTGAAATCAATGTTGCAATTTAATTAATTTAATTCAATAATATAACAATTCTCTACTCAATTATTATAAACTAATCAATATAAATAGTATGTGAGTATTTAAATTCATAATTATTGAAATCAATGTTGCAATTTAATTAATTTAATTCAATAATATAACAATTCTCTACTCAATTATTATAAACTAATCAATATAAATAGTATGTGAGTATTTAAATTCATAATTATTGAAATCAATGTTGCAATTTAATTAATTTAATTCAATAATATAACAATTCTCTACTCAATTATTATAAACTAATCAATATAAATAGTATGTGAGTATTTAAATTCATAATTATTGAAATCAATGTTGCAATTTAATTAATTTAATTCAATAATATAACAATTCTCTACTCAATTATTATAAACTAATCAATATAAATAGTATGTGAGTATTTAAATTCATAATTATTGAAATCAATGTTGCAATTTAATTAATTTAATTCAATAATATAACAATTCTCTACTCAATTATTATAAACTAATCAATATAAATAGTATGTGAGTATTTAAATTCATAATTATTGAAATCAATGTTGCAATTTAATTAATTTAATTCAATAATATAACAATTCTCTACTCAATTATTATAAACTAATCAATATAAATAGTATGTGAGTATTTAAATTCATAATTATTGAAATCAATGTTGCAATTTAATTAATTTAATTCAATAATATAACAATTCTCTACTCAATTATTATAAACTAATCAATATAAATAGTATGTGAGTATTTAAATTCATAATTATTGAAATCAATGTTGCAATTTAATTAATTTAATTCAATAATATAACAATTCTCTACTCAATTATTATAAACTAATCAATATAAATAGTATGTGAGTATTTAAATTCATAATTATTGAAATCAATGTTGCAATTTAATTAATTTAATTCAATAATATAACAATTCCCTAATCAATTATCATATACTAATAGTTAGTGAGTATTTAGATTCAATAATTATTGGAATCAATGTTTCGATTTAATTAATTTAATTCAATATCGTATAACAATTCTCTAATCAATTATCATAAACTAATTAATATAAATTATATTACAGCGAGTGAGTATTTAGATTCATAATTATTGAAATCAATGTTTCAATTTAATTAATTTAATTCAATATCATATAACAATTCTCTGATCAATTATCATAAACTATTCAATTTAAATTATATTACAGCGAGTGAGTATTTAGATTCATAATTATTGAACTCAATGTTTCAATTTAATTAATTTAATTCAATATCATATAACAATTCTCTAATCAATTATCATATCATAAACTATTCAATATAAATTATATTACAGCGAGTGAGTGTTTAGATTCATAATTATTGAAATCAATTTAATTAATTTAATTCAATATCATATAAAAATTCTCTAATCAATTATCTTAAACTAATCAATATAAATTATATTACAGCGAGTGAGTATTTAGATTCATAATTATTGAAATCAATGTTTCGATTTAATTAATTTAATTCAATATCATATAACAATTCTCTGATCAATTATCATAAACTATTCAATTTAAATTATATTACAGCAAGTGAGTATTTAGATTCATAATTATTGAACTCAATGTTTCAATTTAATTAATTTAATTCAATATCATATAACAATTCTCTAATCAATTATCATAAACTAATAGTTAGTGAGTATTTAGATTCATAAATATTGAAATCAATGTTTTAATTTAATTAATTCAATTCAACATCAAATAATAATTCTTTAATTAATTATCAATAATATTTTTAGTAATCCTGGAAAATGTAGTGAATGTTATCAAAATAATATTGAAAGAAATTGGTGCCATCCATGTAATGCTAAACAATTTCAAAATGAATTTGGTAAATGGACAAGTGAAGATAGAGAAATTGATGAATTTATTCAACAAATGCAACTTAGTGCAAATAAATATCAAGAAATTATTGAATGGATTCCATTTGGAAGACTTGAAAATGTAACATACCTTGCTAAAGGAGGTTTTAGCATAGTATATAAAGCAAATTGGCTTGATGGATTTATTTATTCCCATTCTCATAAAAAAAAAAATGGTAAACAAGTTGTTTGGAATAGGCATGGTAAGCAAAATGTTTGCTTGAAAACTCTTAGTAATCTCACAGATAAAATTGATTTCTTGCAAGAGGTAAATATTTCATATTATTAAAATTTTACCATACTAACATTATATTTCAAATATAAATTAAATATAAATTAAATATATTTTGTTTATGCTAATAAACATTTTAGTTTAAAAATCAACTTAAATTTCAAGGTAAAAATGCAATTGATATATATGGTATCACTAAAAATCCAACAAAAAATGAATATATGATGGTTATGAATTATGCAGAATATGGTAGTCTTCGAAACCTGTTGAATAACAATTTTGAGAAATTAACTTGGAAAAAAAAATATTTCATTTTATCAAAAATTGTAACTGGACTTACAAATATCCATGAAATGGGCTTAATGCATAAAGATTTCCATTCTGGTAATATAGTTAATCAAAGTTTAACTCTAAGTTATATTATTGATTTTGGACCACGCAAACCAGTTACAGAAAATAATCCAGAAAATATTTATGGTGTAATTCCATACATGGCACCTGAGACATTAAGTAGAGGAGAATATACTCAAGCATCTGATATTTATTCTTTTGGTATGGTTATGTTAGAAGTTTTAACTAGTTATCCACCATATTATAATGTTCCACATGATGTAAATCTTGTAATAAAAATTCGTGAAGGGCTTCAACCTGAAATTAAGTGTGAAATTCCTCAATTTCTAAAAGAAATAATGGAAAAATGTTGGAATTTTGAACCTCTCAATCGTCCAACTGCTGAAGAATTGAAATCTCAACTTGAGAAATATATTTCTAAAGATAATGAAATAAGAAAACAAGTAAACAAACAAATTAATTTAGCAAATAAATCAAACAAGAATTTTATTCAATATGATCCAAATGTAAAACATCTAGAAGTGATATATACAAGTAGACATTTGCCTTTTGTAAAATCAAAAAAATTTGAAACATATACAAAACAATGGGATTTAGTAATTCCTGATGATATAAGTGAGTATTATATTTTTTGAATTATTTGTTTAATATATTTATTTAAATAAATTAACAATATTTAAATTTTTGCATAGTTGAAGAAAATGAAATCCAAGAAAATTAATCTTTGTTAGGAATTTATTTTTTAGTTTTGATGTTATTGTACAACTTTGATATTTTTTCTAAAATTATTTATTCATTTATTTTATTGTATTTTATATCTTTTTTGTTTCATTTGATCACTGGAATTATAGAGTATAGTTTTTATTTAAATTAAAACAGACCAGTATGTAATCATTTAAAACAAATTATTATTGTTTTGATATTTCAAAAATCAAAATATTTGTAATTATTTATTATTTGTGTGTTTATACAGTTTATAAATTATGCAAAAATAAATTGAAAATTGATATGAGTTAATTTTTTTTGACTGACAATACATCAAAAATAATAATATTTTTGTTGCTATCAATAAAAAAAATAAAATTCAAAACAAAAATTAGTGAATTTTGAATTTTTATGATAAAAAATAAAATAAAATTTTATTTTTATATAATTTTATAACAAAATAAAATATTTATAATAAAAAGTAAATTAATTTTTTTATATAATTTACAATAAAATATAGTGTTTATAACAATAATTTTATAGTAAAATAAAAAGTGCATATTTTGTTATATTATTATTATATTATAGTTGTAGAAATATTCATAAAATTAAAAAAAAATTGTTTTTTGTATTTTATAATTGTCTTGTTTTTAAAAATAATGTACTTATATTGTGTTAATTTCATGCTATTTCCATTGAAAAAATTATATTGTCTTGTTTTTATATGATATCTGAAAATATATAAAATAATTATACTAACTTTGTATTACAATATGCGCACATGATTATCTCAAGATTTAATATATTTGAGATATTATAGGATAGGTAGTGATACCTGTCATAATTATTTACAAGAGTTGTAACCAGTTGCAACTAATTACGCCATAAGGAAAAATTAATTACACCATATGCCGCAATTAATTGCAACACTTTTTTTGAATTACAGCAGGTATCACTAATTGAACAAACAAATTTTGGAGGTTTATAATATATTCGAGCTTCGGGATTTATATAGGGGGCATTATTGTATGGGTGAGTAAATTTAAGATACATCGCTTTTTTTTTAATTTTTGCTATATGCATGATGCATGCAATCTTATTTTGGCATGAGGTTTTTGATTATTTATCAAGGAATTTATTGGGATAAATTATATTTGATTAACGACCATGAGCGATAGATACAATGTTATTCCAACTTCGGAGAATCAGTAAAATGCATCATTAATTAGTTAATACCTGATTAAGTAGCTTTCTCTTGAATGGAAAGACCTTTGAGTAATATTCTTTGAAGCTTGAAGTTCTTAGATGGATAATATATTTACGTTTACTTTTGAGAGAAGAATTGAAAGCTCAAGATTCGATAGATATATTTTCTGATCGTGAAGGTTCTTCGCAGTTTTAGCACAGATGTTCCAGCATGAAATGTCTAAATTACACGATTTATAATATTTTGGATTTGTGAATAACTGAGACTTGAATCAGTATCATGTCGTAATTTTTTCGAAATAATTATTGGAAGAAATTTCAATACATACATTTTTTATTTTTTTATTTTTTTAACAATATATATTTATTTTGTTTCAACTCACTTGTTGTAATGATTGTTCTTGTTTGAAGATGAAATAGTTCGGATTCGTTAATTTTTAAATTTTTTAATTAATTAAAGATTAGTTTGTTCTGCAATTTGTAATTCTTTCCTTGATTGATTGGATATTAGTCAATCGATTATTACCTATACTTCTCAAAAACGTTCACTAACAATGACACCGACACAACGGTAACTGAATCATCTAAATCAATATACTGGACAAATAAAAATATTGTTAGGTAAATTTCAGAACTAATATTTATCATAGGAAGAGACATGATTGGAAAGTATTCAAGTGTATTGGTGGAATCAAATTTTCACACAAGGGTATACCACGAATTCAGTTAAAGCCACGTGTATTTTTTGATTACTAAAATTAAAATTATTTTGTGATGTGACTCAGTAAAATAAATTTATTATATTTAACACAGAGATGATAGATAATAATTAGAGTTGCCTGCCATAATTAAATTCAACCTATTACATACAACCATTTACGGCATATTGGTTGTAAATGATCGTAATATTACAACTCTGTTAAAAACAATTATTCAGTCATCCAATAATAATATATCTTGATAGTATCTCGTCTCGAACTGATTATTTATTTTTAAATATATAATTTTAATTAATTAATTGCAATTTATAATTGTCCGAACCAATTAAATATTGCATTTCTAAACAAGGAAAAATAGATAATTCAAGCCCTGACCCTGAACCCTTGTTATTATTATAATGATTATTATTAATGATTATTATTATATGAAGATTTTTACTATTTTTTAATGCAATAATTATTATTTAATGAATTATAGCTAATTTATCTCTTATTATCTTTATTATTATTATTATTAAACAAAATTATTTTATATCTATTTTTTATTTTCAAAGATGGTAAAAAAAAAATTGGAACATTTGTATTACCTTCTTCCTCATTTGTCCTTCTTTATAATAGATCATAATTGTTATTTTCAAAAGAATTGATTAATTGAATTGTGTGATGCAAATTTTCATGTACGTTAAAAGATATGTAATCAATTATTTCAATTAATCAGAAAGAAAAGATTCACAAGGGTATTAATACCAAACTTTGCCTGTTGCCTGGAAAGGCTGAGCTGGAAGGCTTAGGAGTTCCGTACAAAACTTGCTATAATGATTTTTCGAAAAAAACAAATTGAATAAACCTTGTCAAATGTTTTTTATTTATTATTTTAAACTGGATAAATTCGATAAATTTTAAATTGTGTAAATTGAGTAGATCGTGTATTTTATTAATTATTATGTGACGGTAAAAGTTTTCATATTGATTTTTAACTTGATAGATCAAACGATCGTAATCTTCTAAATAATCTTCATTTCTTACTAAATCAGCTTGTTCCAATAACCGTACATTAAGCTTATTTTGAGCAGGACACTGATGAGGATAATGTTTCCTCATCATTGATATTCCTCTAAGCTAATTCTGGCAATTTTTCATTATTAATAATATCATCATCATCATCGTCATAATTAGTCATAATTACCAATATGATTAATTGAAGTAAA
This sequence comes from Diversispora epigaea, assembly GCA_003547095.1. Classification (NCBI taxonomy): domain Eukaryota; kingdom Fungi; phylum Glomeromycota; class Glomeromycetes; order Diversisporales; family Diversisporaceae; genus Diversispora; species Diversispora epigaea. Next base: position 133,985 of record PQFF01000274.1, on the reverse strand, counting down.
TTGAAATAATTCACACCAAGATCATACAAGATCCTATTACGAAAATAATAATGAATTCCCTTGTTGTTGATCAAACACGTCATCAGATTCTCCCGCTTTAGCCACCATATTTGGATCAATAAAATCGGTGATAAATAATGCACATTTTACTCGAACTTCATCATCCTCCAATTTTTTACATAAAATTGCTAATAGAGATAATCCGTCATTTTCATTAACGATTTTCATCGCCGCCTTATTTCCACGAACGATACTTGATAAGGCATATAAAAGACGTGATAAAACTTTGATATCATTTCCTTCTTCGGATGAGAGTGAATTTAAAAGATGAAGAATGAGATTCTTAGTGTATAATTCTGAGAAAATGGATTATTTTATGAATAAATATGATTAATAAAAATAAATAAAAATAAATAAAAACAAAAAATAAAATAAAAAATATAATTGATAAATTAAATAAATTATATAATTTAATAATAATAAATAAATAAAAATAAATAAAATTATTGCCTGCATCGCTGCACCGATAACCAAAGCAGCCTTCTTGATTTCATTTGAATCATGATTTAAAAGTGAAATTATAGATTTCAATCCTTCCCCTTTAGATAATTTAATACCGAAATCAAGTTCATGAATTAATTCTTATAATCCATCTAACATTAATAATATCTTTGTTAAAGATTGTTGTTGTGATGATGATGATTGGATTAATTGAGAAAAATAATTGTCAAAGTGTAAATGATCCGAAATACGGTTTTTTCTTTATGGCATTGTGGTAATGGCAGTGGTTGGGGTTGTGGTTTCTTTTGAATAATTGGTAATGAATAATATCCCTATTCTTATTGTCAAGATTATTATGATTATTATTAGTATCAAGATTCAATGTATTGTGTAATGAATCTTTTAATGATTTTTGTTAATGTACAGTATTAACTTGAGAAAATGTTTCATCATCATCATCCACCTAGTCATTTTCAAAAAGAACAACTTCCGATGATAATCTTGAATCATCAGGACTCAAAGTTTTGCATGTTTTTTTTCCGTTTCGGAATCAATTTTAATATGAAGACCTAATAATATTACGTACGTGAATACGTGAATATGATTTAATAAATATATATATATGTATGAAATATAGTATATACGAGAAAAAATGTTTTCTTACTTCGAGGCATTCTTGTCCTCCTAATATTTCTTTAAACTCTTCGGTTGCTTCCAATAATTTAGGATAACAATTACCACCGTTATCACAGGTTTCTGTGGTAGGCACTGAACTTGGGTAAGCAGGTACAAATTAATAAATAAATTAATAAAGCCACAAGTTTTTTTTTTGTTTAAATAATAATTTTATTGATTGTCATACACTCTGATGATTACATAATAAATAAAGTCATAATTATTAGAATTTCGTTAGTCATAATGACATCACGCATGTGGAATTTTTTTTTGACACGGTCTTGTGTATTGCAATCAGTTTGAAATTTTGAAAATAAAAAAAAATGTCTTTGAAATTTTTTGATAAATTATCCCAAGATTTTTCAGAACTTCTTAATGACAAAAAAGAATATAATGTTATCATCGAAGTTGATAAAGAAAAAAATAAGAAATCTTTTACTGCACATTCAGTTGTCTTACGTTATCGTTCATCATACTTTGATAAAGAATTAGAGAACGCCCCTACGAATAAAAAGCACGTCAAAACTATTATTAGACCAAATATATCTGCCCAAATATTCGAAATTATTCTTAAGTCAGTCAAAAAATTAATTATTACATTAAATATCAAATTAATTATATTAAGGGTCAATATTAATAAAATAAATTATATTTTATAGATATATCTATGGTGGAATTGCCGATGTTGAAAATACGGATACCAAAACCATTTATGAATTAATGGTCAATACCAATGAATTAGAACTTAAAGAACTGTCAGTAAAATTAGAAAGTTACCTTATCGAATCTAAAGCCTCTTGGTTAAGAACTCATTTCTCCCGTATTTATCATTCAATCTTCGATGGTAATGAATTTAAAGTTTGAAAAAATTTTATAATGATATTATTGCAAAACATCCAAATTTGATTTTTGAATCCGAAGATTTCGCTTCACTCCGAGAATCAGTATTGGTTTCTATTTTGCGAAAAGATGACTTGAAAGTCGAAGAAATTAAAATTTGGGATTATGTTATAAAATGGGGAATTGCACAAAATCATTCATTACCTGTCAATTTGAAAGAATGGTCTAATGAAAATTTCGCGACTTTGAAAGTAACACTACAACGATGTCTACCACTTATTCGATACTTTCATATTCCTGGCGAAGATATTTGGGAGAAAGTAAAGCCCTTTAAAAAAATTCTCGATGAACAGCTTTGGGATGACATAATTCAAAATTCTATTTCCCCAAATAAATCCGTCAAATCCCTTGTTTTACCGGCGAGAATCATTTCCAATCCTGAATTACCTTCAAGAACCAATTCAACTCCTGAATTGCCATTCTCAACTATAATTAGCAAAGTGCATTTTGCAGAACTTTCATCATGGATTGATCAAAGATCAACTACTTATATATACCCTATGAATTTCAATTAATTCTTCGAGGAAGTAGAGATGGCTTTCATCCCAAGAAATTTCAGAACATGTGTTATAGACATTCTAGAACAATCGTGGTTGCAAAAGTTGCAGAAACTAATGAAATAGTTGGTGATTATAATCCTTCGGCTTGGGATAACTCAACTTATAATTCTGTGAAAAAAAAAGATAGTTTCATTTTCTCATTAAAAAATGGTAGTATTCAAAATTCAATTCTCAGCCGATTTACGATGTTAACGATAGTGGTGGTGGAGTTATAGGCCTTTATACTAATTTTAATTGTTGTCCAAATTTTGGTAATTGTGAGTTTGTGATGGGATCAAATGTTTCCGATTTTACTCAAGATCGAGGATGTCAGTGTTTGAGATCTGACAATACTTATTATGAAAAACCTATTAGAACATCTAATGAATATTTTTCTATAGTAGATTATGAAGTATTTAAGATTATAAAAAACAAATTCCAAACTGTATAATTCAAATTGTTTATACAATATTTTATTTTATATTTTTATTTTGTATTTTAAAAATCTATTTATTATATAAATGACTATTTTTTAAAAATTGACTGAATATGAATAATTTTTGAACTAACAATGACATTACACTGAAGCCGTTTTCCGGGACAGTTATCGTTGACCAGTTTGTTATTCCTTTAATTTTCGTTAAAAGATTTTACATCAGTTCAAATATTCGAAATTATTATATTCAATATAGAAAATTGTTAATCGTGACAACTATGTTTCGCTTGTTTCGCGAAACGTTGATAAGAAATAAAATCTTTAATAATTACATATGATATGATTTTTATTTCGTCTGATCGGTTTAATAAGTTGTACAATAGATATTAAACGTCGATTGTGCAATCGGTTCAATTTTGAAATTTAAAAATGACCTTTAGATTTTTTGATAAATTATCTCAAGATTTTCAGAACTTCTTAATGACAAAAAAGAACATAATGTTGTTATCAAAGTTGACAAAGAAGGAAATAATAAATCCTTTACTACACATTCAATCGTCCTACTTTGATAAAGAATTAGAGAACGCTACTATATAGAAAAAATCATTTTAAAACTATTATTAAGCCAAATATTTCTGCTCAAATATTTGAAACTACTCTTAAGTCAAAAAAATTAATTACTACATTAAATATTAAATTAATTATAATGGGTTCAATATTAATAAAATAAAATACATTTCATTATTTGTTTAATAGATACATATATGGTGCTCATTTCTCCCGTATTTATCAATCTTCGATTGTAATGAATTTGAAGGTCTGAAAAAAATTTTATAATATTATTGCAAAACATCCAAATTTGATTTTTGAATCCGATGATTTCGCTTTAAGAAACGGCATTTATTTCTATTTTGCAAAGAGATGACTTGAATATCGAAGAAATTAAAATTTGGGATTACGTTATTAAATGGGGAATTGCACAAATCCTACTTTACCTGCTGATTCGAAAGAATGGTCTTATGATAATTTCAAGGCTTTGAAATAACACTACAAAGCTGTTTACCACTTATTCGATATTTTCATATTCCTGGCTGGCAAAGATATTTGGGAAAAAATGAAGCCCTATAAAAAAATCCTTGAAAAATAAACCCGTCAATTCACTTATTTTGCCAGCAAGAATCATTTCCAGTTTTGAATTACCTTCAAGAACCATCTCAACCCCCGAATTTTCATTCTCGACTATAATCAACAAAGAGCATGCAGCAGAACTTTCATCGTGGATTGATCGAAAATCAATTACTTATTTTTTTTTTTATCAAATATACCTTATGAATTTCAATTAATTCTTCGAGGAAGTCGAGATGGTTTTCATCCCAAGAAATTTTGGAACATGTGCCATGGACATGCTGGTACAATTGTGGTTATAAAGATTGCAGGAACTGATGAAATAGTTGGTGGTTATAATCCTTTGGCTTTGGATAATTCAATAGGAGATAGTGTATGGAAACAAATGATAGTTTCATTTTTCATAAAAAAATGATAATATTCAAAATTCAATTCTTAGCCGAGTTAAAGATCAAAGTAGAGCTCTATACTACTTTACTGATTAGAATATTTATGGTCCAAATTTTGGTCGAAGTAAATTTATGATGAAATCAATCGTTTTTGATTTTTCTCAAGATAAAGGATGTTGCTATGATCATTATCCTCTTTGTAACCACATATATGAAAACCCTATTAGAGAAACTATGGGATGTTTTTCACTTGTAGATTATGAAGTATTTAAGATTCTTGAGAAATAAATTTCAAACTATACATACAATTAGATAATATATAGTCTCATTATTTATATATTTTAATGGCAAAATCTATTTATTACATAAATAACCTTTAGTTAAAATTGAAAATTACACCGTGAATATGAATTATTGAGTCCGGTTCAAATATTTGAAATTATTTATCCTTTAAATAGAAATGCATAAAGAGTTGTTATGTTTCACAAATTTGATAAGAAATAAAATCTTTAATAATAAACATATGATTCTATATCTATATATTCAAGCTTTTAATCCATCTAATATCAATAATATTTTTGTCGTGATGATTGAGAAATATAATTATCAAAGAGTATATGATCCGAATGTGAAATACGATTATTTTTTTATATTGTTTTGGCTGTGGTAGATGGTCTCTTTTGTTTCTTTTGAATAATTGATGATGAATAATTATAATTCTTTTGCTTATTTCGATTCCTATCTATATTCTCATTGTTTTTATTATCAAAATTCAATTATCATGTAATAATGAATTTTCTAATGATTTGTAATGATTTTTGTTGATAGCAGTCACTTTGGAAAAGGTTTTATCATCCTCATCATCGCCATCGTCCAAGTTTTGCATATTTTTTCCATTTTCAATTTTAATGCGAAGACCAAACATACGAACGTGGAAAATATAATAAATAATCGAATATAATTAATAAGTAATTATTTGTGAAATATGATATACGAAAAAAATGTACCTCGAGGTATTTCTTGTCTTTCAGATATTTTCGATTAATTTAGGATAACAATTACCACTATTGTCACAGATTTCGGTGGTAGCAACCGAACTTGGGTAGATAGTGACAATGCATTAATAAAACAATAAGTTTTGGATGCAAAGGATTTTTTTTTGTTAATGATAATAATAAATAAATGTCCCGAATTACATATTGTAACGCAATTTGTTGATCCATGGTACATGGACTTTGTGATTAGTATTTTTGGCATGATTTTTTTTTCACGAAAAAGGAAGGAAAAATAGGTTATTTTTTTAGATTTTAGAAAATTTTAGGCGTCTGATCAACATTTGTTACGAATATAAATAATTGAAATAAAGCTTGTCTTTTATTTTTTATATGTAAATTAAATAATGAACAATTGAAATATAATTGTTTTGAAGCTCGTATTTCCTATAAAGTCTCAATAAGTGTCGTGCGTGTTTGACAAAATCACAGGTTAATAATATAATCCTATAAGAACGATTATTATTTTTTGGAAATTGTATAATGACAAAAAGAATATAGTGTTGTCATCAAAGTTGATAAAGAAGGAAATAAGAAATCTTTTACTGCATATTCAGCTGTCTTACGTTATCGTTCATCCTACTTTGATAAAGAATTAATTATTAAACCATCAAATATTAAAAATTATTCATCACATTTATCACAGAAATTAATTATTACTTTAAACATTAAATTAATTATATTGTGGCTCGATATTAATAAATAAAATCCATGCTATTCATTTATATTTAATATAGATACATCTATGTGGAATTGTTAATAACACAAATTAATAAATATATTAAATATTAATTAATAAAACCATAAGTTTTGGATGCATAGAGCTTCCTTTTTTATTTAAAAAATAATGATTTGAATTATTTTTTTTTTTGAATTTCGTTATTAGATAATAACAAGACAATTCTAAAACACAAAAAACTATTTTTTTTATTTCTACAAAAAAATATGGACATAAAAATATAACTATAATATAACAAAACATGCATTTTTCATAGGGTATATATTTTACTATAAAATTATTGTTATAAATATTATATTTATTGTAAATTATATAAAAATAAAAATTAACTTTATTTTTTATTCTAAAAATTTAAAATTCACCAATTTTTGTTTTAAAAAATAATTATACATTTATTATATTTTATTTTTTTTATTAATAGCNTATTACTTTAAACATTAAATTAATTATATTGTGGCTCGATATTAATAAATAAAATCCATGCTATTCATTTATATTTAATATAGATACATCTATGTGGAATTGTTAATAACACAAATTAATAAATATATTAAATATTAATTAATAAAACCATAAGTTTTGGATGCATAGAGCTTCCTTTTTTATTTAAAAAATAATGATTTGAATTATTTTTTTTTTTGAATTTCGTTATTAGATAATAACAAGACAATTCTAAAACACAAAAAACTATTTTTTTTATTTCTACAAAAAAATATGGACATAAAAATATAACTATAATATAACAAAACATGCATTTTTCATAGGGTATATATTTTACTATAAAATTATTGTTATAAATATTATATTTATTGTAAATTATATAAAAATAAAAATTAACTTTATTTTTTATTCTAAAAATTTAAAATTCACCAATTTTTGTTTTAAAAAATAATTATACATTTATTATATTTTATTTTTTTTATTAATAGCAATAAAAATATTTAAAACTTTCAATCAGTTCAGTAAAAACTGAAACTGAACTGCTGGCTTTGGTTTGGTCCAGTTTCAGTTTATTAATATATAGACTGAAATATTCGGTTTGGTTTCAGTTTGGTCACAGTTTATAAACAGAAACTGAACCAAATATTTCAGTTTACATATATGCATATATAAAAACTGAATAAAACTGGTTCAGTTCATAATTATTATAATTATTATTTGGTTTCAAACCAAATCCAAACTGTAGTTCTAGTTTTACTGCTAAACCAGATCAAATCAAACCATTAAGAGCTTTAAAAATATTATTATTTTTGATGTATTGTCCATTTATGTATCAATTATAAAAGTCAAAAAAAATTAACCCATATCAATTTTGAATTTATTTTTGCACAATTTATAGACTGTGTAAACACAAATAATAAATAATTACAAATACTTTGATTTTTGAAATATCAAAACAATAGTGATTTGTTTTAAATGATTACATACTGGCCTGTTTTAATTTAAATAAAAACTATACTCTATAATTCCAGTGATCAAATGAAACAAAAAAGATATAAAATACAATAAAATAAATGAATAAATAATTTTAGAAAAAATATCAAAGTTGTACAATAACATCAAAACTAAAAAAAATAAATTCCCAACAAAGATTAATTTTCTTGAATTTCATTTTCTTCAACTATCCAAAATTTAAATATTGTTAATTTATTTAAATAAATATATTAAACAAATAATTCAAGAAATATAATACTCACTCATATCATCAGGAATTACAAAATCCCATTGTTTTGTATATTTTTCAAATTTTTTTGATTTTACAAAAGGCAAATGTCTACTTGCATATATTGCTTCTGGGTGTTTTACATTTGGATCATATTGAATAAAATTCTTGTTTGATTTATTTGCTAAATTAATTTGTTTGTTTACTTGTTTTCTTATTTCATTATCTTTAGAAATATATTTCTCAAGTTGAGATTTCAATTCTTCAGCAGTTGGACGATTGCGAGGTTCAAAATTCCAACATTTTTCCATTATTTCTTTGAGAAATTGAGGAATTTCACACTTAATTTCAGGTTTAAGCCCTTCACAAATACCCATTGCAAGACTTTCATTATGTGGAATATTATAATATGGTGGATAACTAGTTAGAACTTCTAACATAACCATACCAAAAGAATAAATGTCAGATGCTTTAGTGTATTCTCCTCTACTTAATGTCTCAGGTGCCATGTATGGAATTACACCATAAATATTTTCTGGATTATTTTCTGTAACTGGTTTGCACAGTCCAAAATCAGTAATATAACTTAGAGTTATACTTTGATTAACTATATTACCAGAATGGAAATCTTTATGCATTAAGCCCATTTCATGGATATTTGTAAGTCCAATTACAATTTTTGATAATATATTATATTTTTTTTTCCAAGTTAAATTTTCAAACTTGTTATTCAACAGGTTTCGAAGACTACCATATTCTGCATAATTCATAACTATCATATATTCATTTTTTGTTGGATTTTTAGTAATACCATATATAGCAATTGCATTTTTACCACGAAATTTAAGTTGATAATTAATCTAAAATATTTATTAGCATAAATAAAATATATTTAATATATATTTAAAATATAATGTTAGTATGGTAAAATTTTAATAATATGAAATATTTACCTCTTGCAAAAAATCAATTTTATTTGTGGAATTATCAAGACTTTTTAAGCAAACATTATGTTCTTTAAACCTGTCCCAATTTTCTACTCTATAATCCCAATAATAAATAGGTCCATCAAGCCATCTTGCTTTATGTGCTGTACCAAAACCACCTTTAGCAAGGTATGTGATATTCTCAAGTTTCTCAAATGGAATCCACTCAATAATTTCTTGACAATTATTTGCATTTAGTTGTATTTGTTGAATAAATTCATCAATTTCTCTATCTTCACTTGTCCATTTACCAAATTCATTTTGAAATTTTTTGGCATTACATGGATGGCACCATTTGAATCCAATATTATTTTGATGACATTCCTCACATGTTCCTTTACTAAAAAATATTATTTATAATTAATTAAAGAATTGTTATATGATATTGAATTAAATTAATCAAATTGAAACATTGATTTCAATAATTATGAATCTAAATACTCACCCACTATTTATATTTATTAGTTTATGATAATTGATTAGAGAATTGTTATATGATATTGAATTAAATTAATTAAATTGAAACATTGATTCAATAATTATGAATCTAAATACTCACTCGCTGTAATATAATTTATATTGATTAGTTATGATAATTGATTAGAGAATTGTTATATGATAGTGAATTAAATTAATTAAATTGAAACTTTGATTTCAATAATTATGAATCCAAATACTCACGAGCTGTAATATAACTTATATTGATTAGTTTATGATAATTGATTAGAGAATCGTTATATGATATTGAATTAAATTAATTAAATTGAAACATTGATTCAATAATTATGAATCTAAATACTCACTCGCTGTAATATAATTTATATTGATTAGTTATGATAATTGATTAGAGAATTGTTATATGATAGTGAATTAAATTAATTAAATTGAAACTTTGATTTCAATAATTATGAATCTAAATACTCACGAGCTGTAATATAATTTATATTGATTAGTTTATGATAATTGATTAGAGAATTGTTATATGATATTGAATTAAATTAATTAAATTGAAACTTTGATTTCAATAATTATGAATCTAAATACCCACAGACTATTTTTATTGATTAGTTTATGATAATTGATTAGAGAATTGTTATATGATATTGAATTAAATTAATTAAATTGAAACATTGATTTCAATAATTATGAATCTAAATACTCACAGACTATTTATATTGATTAGTTTATGATAATTGATTACAGAATTGTTATATGATATTGAATTACATTAATTAAATTGAAACTTTGATTTCAGTAATTATGAATCTAAATACTCACTAACGATTAGTTTATGATAATTGATTACAGAATTGTTATATGATATTGAATTACATTAATTAAATTGAAACTTTGATTTCAGTAATTATGAATCTAAATACTCACTAACGATTAGTTTATGATAATTGATTACAGAATTGTTATATGATATTGAATTACATTAATTAAATTGAAACTTTGATTTCAGTAATTATGAATCTAAATACTCACTAACGATTAGTTTATGATAATTGATTACAGAATTGTTATATGATATTGAATTACATTAATTAAATTGAAACTTTGATTTCAGTAATTATGAATCTAAATACTCACTAACGATTAGTTTATGATAATTGATTACAGAATTGTTATATGATATTGAATTACATTAATTAAATTGAAACTTTGATTTCAGTAATTATGAATCTAAATACTCACTAACGATTAGTTTATGATAATTGATTACAGAATTGTTATATGATATTGAATTACATTAATTAAATTGAAACTTTGATTTCAGTAATTATGAATCTAAATACTCACTAACGATTAGTTTATGATAATTGATTACAGAATTGTTATATGATATTGAATTACATTAATTAAATTGAAACTTTGATTTCAGTAATTATGAATCTAAATACTCACTAACGATTAGTTTATGATAATTGATTACAGAATTGTTATATGATATTGAATTACATTAATTAAATTGAAACTTTGATTTCAGTAATTATGAATCTAAATACTCACTAACGATTAGTTTATGATAATTGATTACAGAATTGTTATATGATATTGAATTACATTAATTAAATTGAAACTTTGATTTCAGTAATTATGAATCTAAATACTCACTAACGATTAGTTTATGATAATTGATTACAGAATTGTTATATGATATTGAATTACATTAATTAAATTGAAACTTTGATTTCAGTAATTATGAATCTAAATACTCACTAACGATTAGTTTATGATAATTGATTACAGAATTGTTATATGATATTGAATTACATTAATTAAATTGAAACTTTGATTTCAGTAATTATGAATCTAAATACTCACTAACGATTAGTTTATGATAATTGATTACAGAATTGTTATATGATATTGAATTACATTAATTAAATTGAAACTTTGATTTCAGTAATTATGAATCTAAATACTCACTAACGATTAGTTTATGATAATTGATTACAGAATTGTTATATGATATTGAATTACATTAATTAAATTGAAACTTTGATTTCAGTAATTATGAATCTAAATACTCACTAACGATTAGTTTATGATAATTGATTACAGAATTGTTATATGATATTGAATTACATTAATTAAATTGAAACTTTGATTTCAGTAATTATGAATCTAAATACTCACTAACGATTAGTTTATGATAATTGATTACAGAATTGTTATATGATATTGAATTACATTAATTAAATTGAAACTTTGATTTCAGTAATTATGAATCTAAATACTCACTAACGATTAGTTTATGATAATTGATTACAGAATTGTTATATGATATTGAATTTAATTAATTAAATTGAAACATAGATTTCAATAATTATGAATCTAATACTCACCCACTATTTATATTTATTAGTATATGATAATTGATTAGAGAATTGTTCTATGATATTGAATTAAATTAATTAAATCGAAACATTGATTTCAATAATTATAAATCTAAATACTCACAGACTATTTATATTGCTTAGTTTATGATAATTGATTAGAGAATCGTTATATGATATTGAATTAAATTAACTAAATTGAAACTTTGATTTCAATAATTATGAATCTAAATACTCACCCACTATTTATATTTATTAGTTTATGATAATTGATTAGAGAATTGTTATATGATATTGAATTAAATTAATTAAATTGAAATATTGATTTCTTGGAATGAAAAGTGAGATCTCGCTTTATTCTTGAAACATTGATTTCAATAATTATGAATCTAAATACTCACTAACTATTAGTTTGTGATAATTGATTAGAGAATGTTATATGATATTGAATCAAATTAATTAAATTGAAACATTGATTTCAATAATTATGAATCTAAATACATACAAACTGTAATATAATTTATATTGTAATTAAATTATAATTAATAAGAAAAATAATTTTATATATCCAAATTATTATAGGTAATAAATTATAGTTGTAAAATAAGCTTATTATAACAATATTGCCTACTCTTCCAAATTTTCTGATTCTTTCAATTCTTTTGTTTCTCCGATATCTTTCATTTCTTCCGTTTTTCTTGTTCCTTTCATTTCTTCTATTACTTTAACTTCCATTTCTTCTGTTTCTCTAACTTCAATTTCTTCTGTTTCTCCAGTATCTTTTATTTCTTCTGTTTTTCTCATTCCTTTCATTTCTTTCCATAACTTCTTTAACTTCTTCATTTCTTCTCTTCAATTTCTTTAAAATCTGAAAAAAATATTGCCGACGATCACATTATCAAACCAATTTAACTTTGCATGCATTTGTACAACGATTTTGAGATTGCTTGTATGACCCAAATCCGATATATTTTTTATTTTTTTGAGAAATAAAAAGCAATGCTACAAAAACAATTTCTTTTCTTAAAAAATTTGCCAAATAAAGTATTATGCACCATTTATTTTATATATATATACATTTATATTCTATTAAAAATAATATTTTATTTATCTTATTTATATATATTGACATATGAATTTATAATCTGATAAAAATCTCAAAATATAAATTTAAAACTATTAAGTATATTTGATATTTATAATAAAAGTAATATTAAATTCTACCAAAAATAATATTTTATTATGTATATAAATTTAAAATTAAATACAAATGCATCGAAAACTATTAAATATATTCGAAACAAAAAAAATATAAATAGAAATGGAATAAAAATAGAAAAGAGTAAAAATTAAGAACAATGGTCACTTAAATAAGAAAACATGGTTATCATTACAATCTAGAATTATTCAATTTTTTACAAACACAGCCAGATAATAGCCACTTCTTAAAGAATTAACTTGTAAAAAAATTCTTACTAAAAAAATTATCATAATCATCTGATATTTTTACATTCTCAACATGGATAATGATAGTCACTTCCCAATTAAAGAATTACGCCACACCATAATTTTCAAAACTAAGACACATTATCAGATGATCTAATTTTCAACTCTTAACAGGATGAAAAGGTTGTTTATATTGCCAAAATTTGAAAAAAATACATTTGCACACGAGTGACTAATATAAATTTTTACATTTATTTTAATTATTAAACAGATATCACACCTGTCTAGTTTTTACTTAAATATTTTCACCTTTCACATGTACGTTTTTTCAGCCAATTTTAGTCATATGTTGAGATCTNACAAATGCATCGAAAACTATTAAATATATTCGAAACAAAAAAAATATAAATAGAAATGGAATAAAAATAGAAAAGAGTAAAAATTAAGAACAATGGTCACTTAAATAAGAAAACATGGTTATCATTACAATCTAGAATTATTCAATTTTTTACAAACACAGCCAGATAATAGCCACTTCTTAAAGAATTAACTTGTAAAAAAATTCTTACTAAAAAAATTATCATAATCATCTGATATTTTTACATTCTCAACATGGATAATGATAGTCACTTCCCAATTAAAGAATTACGCCACACCATAATTTTCAAAACTAAGACACATTATCAGATGATCTAATTTTCAACTCTTAACAGGATGAAAAGGTTGTTTATATTGCCAAAATTTGAAAAAAATACATTTGCACACGAGTGACTAATATAAATTTTTACATTTATTTTAATTATTAAACAGATATCACACCTGTCTAGTTTTTACTTAAATATTTTCACCTTTCACATGTACGTTTTTTCAGCCAATTTTAGTCATATGTTGAGATCTTATGATCATTTTTATTTTAGCACAAAATAAAGATTATTCCTTAATTAAGCAAATTTGCCTGGCCTGCTAAAACAATGTAGCATGTGAAAACCGACAATCCAAGGGATAGGAGTATCGTTTTGGGAATAATTAGCCATATTTGTGCTAGTATTTAGTGTTCCAAGTCGAAACGGTACGGTATTAGCCAGCTATAAGTCGGCAGATTTTTTTGAGAATAGGCTAAGTCGGCTAATTAAAATTACTATATATGGTGATTTTTATTTATAGAGAGATGCACAAAATCTGAAGATATAATTGGATAGACGGACAAAAAAAAAATCATATAAATAAATATCAATTATATTATCAATATTTTCAATATATAGATTACTCCGCTTTAACGGACCCCGAAATATTCAATTTATAAAAGTTTTCACAACTTAAAAAAATAAAATAAAAATTATAAAATTAATTGTGGTTTGGTGTCCTTACATCCATCAGATATTCAAAAATCTTTTAGTTCCCACAATTTACCATTCAACCCAATAATAATAGACTGGCTAGTTCAATCAACAATAGGTAAAATTATAATAAATAAATAAAAAAATTAATTCAAAAATTATTTTATTTTATGGTAACAAGATTTTCTTCATTTTCTTCTTCCAATAGTTGGAATAAACTTTGAAAGAAGGACGTGTGTCGGATTCCTTTCTTTTCGAATTAGATCATTTTCTGTGAATAATGGATGTTAATATATAGAATAAATTTGATGTAATGTGGAAATCAATAAATCAATAAAGAAACAAATGAATAATAATTTTACCTCGATTAAGGCACGTCTTTCCAACATCCATTGGTATATTTAGCATATAATTTTTGTAGGCAAATACTTCTTGTGAAAGTAATTCTTATACTTCGTTAGCAGATTCAACTATAAATTAATAATAAATAATAAATAAAAAATATAAAAAGTAAATTATAAATAAATTAAAATATTCTATATTATAAAATGTAATATCACATAGTAATAATAATATTTATTATTATTATTAGATGTCATTTTACTTACTTTTTTGTAAACTCAAAGAATTCAACACATTTATCCCAAAGATCGACCAATTGTACTATTAAAAAAATAATAAATAGTGATAAATAAAAAATAAATAAATAATAATTAATAATAATAAATAATAAATAATATTAAATAACGATAAATAATAAATAATAATCAATAATAATAATACCTCTTCATTGGTTTTTTGAATAATAGCTCTCATAATTTCTCATAAACATTCAAACTCAAAACTTAACTATAAAAAATATAATAATAAATAATAATTAAATAATAAATTAATGGTCAATCAATCAATCAATCAATCAATAAATTAAATAATCTTCATCCGAATTCTCACATCACAGTTAAATCATTTCCTCCACGGGAATTTTCAATTCCTCATATAAATGTTTTACATTGCAAGTTTCCCTTTCGAGCTTGATAATTATTCTCAAAATTTCCAATTGATCGAAACTTAACATTTATCCATTGAAATTCATAAATTTGTCGAGTTAGTTTGGACAAAATCACCTGATTTATCATCATCTATTACTATTATTTTTATTATTATTCTCGATTTTGATAATCTCTCGTAATGCTTCAAAACGTTCTTTGGGATTATTCTTCTTATTAGTGAATAAACAAAACATTCCTTTATTGATCTCATATTGATGATGAAGTCGAATTGCACATTCTTCAAATGATATATAGATATATATATGTATATTATATTCTAATTTATGTGGGAATGCAGGCATGAATGAATACATAAATAAATGGAATTAAAATAATTAAAAGAATTAAAATAATAATAATAATTAAAATAATCAAAATAATTAAAATAATAATAATAATTAAAATAATCAAAATAATTAAAATAATAATAATAATTAAAATAATTAAAATAATTAAAATAATTAAAATAATAATAATTAAAGATTATATACCACAATTCGGACAATTTCATCATATTCATCAGTAGTTATATCAAAACCAGTAAAACTACTGAAAATAAAATAAAATAATAAAATAAATAAATAAATATAACAAGTTTAACATTTTATATTTTCAATAACACAAAAATAAAAATTTATTTTATTTTTTTATTTTTATAATAAAATATAATATAATATTATATAATACAATTAGTGTAAAAAAATGCACTACTTATACACTTAATTACATAACACACCTTTATTATACAAACAATTATTAAAAATTTGCATTTTTATGATAAAGATACATTAATTCATTTTTTATTTATTTTGTAGAGCAAATACATAACTTTTTTTTTAATAAGTATTAATATTTTGGACCTCTTGATATATATTTTTTTTTTCACAATTCACTTTGTCATTTATATAACAGTGTGAAATATAGTTTCAATATTAAAAATAAAAGTTGGTTTATTTTTACTTTAAATATTTTTTCAAGTTGATACACAAAAATAAAAATTTTATTAAATTTATTTATGCCAATGAGCTTTTATTAAAAATTTTATAAAGAGTGAAAATAAAAAACAATTATTTTTAATTTATTATCCAAATTGATTTTTTAATTAAAAATGAGATAATTAAAAAACTAATTAAAAATATTTAATCAAATAACGAAATAATTGCTTCTAAGCTTTTTTTTAGCTTCCAAAAATATAAACATCAAAGATATTGAGGTGGCACGAAGAGGACAAAAGTCACGGGGATAAATTATCCTTGTGTGTCATCTTTAATCCAAGATGACTATTTGTTCATCCTGGTACAAAGAACGTGTTTATGGATGATAGAGGATGAAGGTAAACAAGGGAAGAAATATAAAAGTAGCTGCAGTTGGGAAGAAGAACGAGAGATTTCTTTCTCGCAAAAACATTTTTTTATTCATTTATACTTAAAACTTAATAAACTTCTTAATAATTTCAATAATAATAATAAATAGTTTCAAAATAATTCTAATAATAATTAATTTTGTAATAAATAATTTCATAGTAATCTAATAATTCTAAAATATTTTTTTTTATAAGTAAATAATTTTGTAATAATTAATTCAAATAATAAATAATTTCATATATAGTAATAGGGATAAGATACGCCAAAGCAGTAATATATCTTTATTATTATACTTTTGTAATAAATCTTTATAATACTTTTAATAAACTACTTTTGTTTCTTTGCAAGTTACTTCAAAAGTCTATTAAATTTCGGCAGTGTATGTAGTAGTTAGTAGAGGATACTTTTACTCATTGTAAGTGATTGTTAGTAAGCAGGTTTTGATCAACTGATAGCCTGATCTTACTGTGTTTCCTGATATCACGCACAAAGAAAAGTGTGTTAATGAAGTGTTGAATTATCTTGAGAGTCACCTAAATTTGGTGAGACCGATTGACGTAACTTTCACATTGTTCTGTGCAGACCGCGACAATATCACAAAGTATCACAAAATCTCAAAAACAAAAGGCGATCATCAAAGGAATAAATTGATCATCCGCAAGTGCATCTCATAACCCTTTTACCAATCCATAAACAAAAATAAAAAAAAAATATATTTATTATTTGAAAAATGAATTAAACACAGATCATGGAGCGATTTTCATCAAAAAATCTCTAAATTATTTAAAATATTCCTAAATTGATGTATGTTGGTGATCTTTTTTTATCATTATGTAATAGTTTTTCTTGAAAATAAATTCGATTCGTTTATACACAATAAACAATTATTTTATAAATGAAAAAATAAAATAGAAAAAAAGTTTTAATAAATTATCAAGAATAAAATTATACGAACAGCAAAAAAATAATGGTGACAACAAAAATAAGTGAAATTGAGAATCGATCAATAATTATTATAAAAATATGTAAATATTTTTGTCTATAATCTAAAATAATATATTTTCTCCATTTTTATTTAATAATATATTTTCTCTATCTTTATTTAATATATATTTTTTCCATCTTTATTTATTTAATCTTCATATTTTTGTTTTTTTTTTCAATTTACAATGCCGAGTTCTTGTGGATATAGAAACTAATCTTCTATTTTTTTTTTTTTTGCATTTAGAACAATTACAAATAACAACCTTCTTTGTAAAGAGGCATAATTGAATATATTACTTTATTAGATATTATATAAACTTATGATGAGGTGTTTGCAAGTTCAAAATTGATATCATGTAGATAATATAGGTATGTTATTTTCTTATTTTTTTTTCATTTTTTAGTTTATTATTTTCATTTTTATTTTTAAAACCAATTTTGTAAGATCGTAAATAGACACATGTATTGGTAAGTGTTTTTTTTTTTTTTGCATTTAGAACAATTACAAATAACAACCTTCTTTGTAAAGAGGCATAATTGAATATATTACTTTATTAGATATTATATAAACTTATGATGAGGTGTTTGCAAGTTCAAAATTGATATCATGTAGATAATATAGGTATGTTATTTTCTTATTTTTTTTTCATTTTTTAGTTTATTATTTTCATTTTTATTTTTAAAACCAATTTTGTAAGATCGTAAATAGACACATGTATTGGTAAGTGTTTTTTTTTTTTTAAAAAAAAAAAGCATGAAAAATGATTTATTCATTACTTGCCTTCTCTTTTTTACTTCCTTGGAATCTTGTTCACAGTCTTGTGGCTCTTCTTTACCTTTGAAATTGGTAGAATTATTGTGAAACAGATTAGCATACATATTTTTGTTTTATTTTGATTTTTATTTTTTTTAATATAAACTAAATGGTTTGGATATGATAACTCTGTCGCCGCCGTGTCATTAAAATTTAGACATATAATTGATTATGTAATTTATTAATGTCCAAATACAATTAAATCAAAATAAAAGGTTTTAAATAAACTTTAATGTAATGTTTAAATATATTGATTAAGAGATTAAGATTTATACAAATGATTGGTTGTATATGAATAAATAATAAATATTTGAACCAAGGATTTTATTTGATTCATATGACCTTATATTTAATAATTCAAAGAAAAATGAAAAAAAGGAAATGAATCTCGTTTATATTTTATTTCTCTGGGATAACTGATAAAAATTGTTACAATAATAATATAACAATATTATTTATATGTTTAAATTAAATATATATATGTATATTTTGTGAAGGTGGATATGAACAATAAATAAATAAAATAATTTGCCTATATTATTTCCTTTTTAAAAAAAATTTTAAAAATAAATATATATATCTCACAAAAGTAGATAATAAATAAATAAAAATAATTGGCTTATATTATTTCCTTTTCTCTTTTTGTGAGGGATGTTGTAATATTTTGTTTATTTAAAAAATTTTTAAAAATAAATATATGTATATTTTGCAAAGGTGGATAATAAATAAATAAAAATAAACAATAAACTAGATGATTTGGATATGGCGACTCCGTTGCCGCCACGTAATTAAAATTTATACATATGATTGATTATGTAATTTATTAATGTTCAAATACAATTAAATTAAAATAAAAAGTTTTAAATAAACTTTGATGTAATGTTTAAATATATTGATTATGAGATTAAGATTTATACAAATGATTAATTGTATTATTTATTAATATGAATAAATAATAAATATTTGAACCAAGGATTTTATTTAATTCATATGACCTTATATTTAATAATTCAAAAAAAATGAAAAAAAAGGAAATAATATTTATCAAATTAATCAAAAAAAAAAATTTGAATCTTGTTTATATTTTATTTCTCCAGGATAACTGATAAAAATTGTTACGATAATGATATAACAATATTATTTATATTATTTATATTATTTATATATTTAAATTAAATATATATATGTATATTTTGTGAAGATGGATAATAAATAAATAAAAATAATTGGCTTATACTATTTCCTTTTTAAAAAAAATTTTAAAAATAAATATATATATCTCACAAAAGTAATAAATAAAAATAATTGGTTTATATTATGATAATAAATAAATAAAAATAATTAGCTTATATTATTTTCTTTTCTCTTTTCCATGAGGGATGTTATAATATTTTGTTTATTAAAAAAAATTTTAAAAAAAATAAATATATGTATATTTTGCGAAGGTGGATAATAAATAAATAAAAATAAACAATAAATAATAAATATTTAAACTGAGGATTTTATTTAATTCATATGACTTTTTATTTGATAATTCAAAGAAGAAAATGAAAAAAAAGAAATAGAAAATGAATCAAAAAAAGATTCAAGTTACATTTATATTTTTTTTTCTCTGGAAAAATTGTTAGAATATAACAATATAACAAATGGATAATTATTATTATTTATATTACTTATATATTTATTTTATTTATTTATTTATTCCTATGCATTTTACAAAGGTCAATAATAATAATAAAAATAATTTATATTATTTTCTTTTTTTTCATATTATTAAAAAAATTTTAAAAATAAATAAATAAATAGTAATAAACAATAAATAAAAAACATTTGAACCATAGAATTTTACTTCTTTTTTTCATTATTATTAAATAAAAATGATATTTATCAAAATTAAAAAAAAATTTAAGTTAGTACATTTTTATATTATTGTTTTTTTTTCTAGTTGAGATTCATGTTTTAACAATTTCATTAATTTTTTTTTATTATTGCAAATCTTATCTTATTGAGCAACTAACAGACATAGGACATTTCCCCTGAATTGCTGTATTATATATAGTAAAAAAAAATTTTTTTTAATAGTAATTTAATATAAACTTTAAGCTCAAGATC
>PQFF01000274.1:0-112661 GCA_003547095.1 Diversispora epigaea | reverse complement strand
AAAAAAAATATTTAAAGTTTATAAGTAAATGAAAAAGGATCTTGAGCTTAAAGTTTATATTAAATTACTATTAAAAAAAATTTTTTTTTACTATATACAACATTTTGAACTCCTATAAGGGGAAATGTCTCATGACTGCTAAGTTTAAAAGGTAATTTCTTGAACTTTGGTATATATAATTAGTCATGAAATTTAAGAAATTGTCTGTGAAATAACAATATTGCTACTACAATTATTTTTTTCCAAACATGAGCCTGTGAAATAATACATATTACTATTAAAATTATTTTTTTTCATAAATTGAGTGTAATAAAAAAAATGAAATAAACAACACACTACATTTATTTATTAATTATGTGAAAAAAAAAGAAATACCAACAGTATTCACCATTAAGTTTGTTTTTGTAAATTTTTTGGTGTATTAGTCAATATACATTTTTTTAGATGGAAAAAACCTTTTTTTTTTTTGTAGAAGAGAATTAATTTTTTTTTTAGATAAAAAAAAAAAACTTTTTTTTTTNTTCACCATTAAGTTTTTTTTTGTAAATTTTTTGGTGTATTAGTCAATATACATTTTTTTAGATGGAAAAAACCTTTTTTTTTTTTGTAGAAGAGAATTAATTTTTTTTTTAGATAAAAAAAAAAAACTTTTTTTTTTGTTGAAAAAAATTGAATTTTAGGTGAAAAAAAACTTTTTTTTGTTGAAGAAAATTAATTTATTTAAATAAATTTTATTCAATAATCCTTGCCTTATTTTTTTTGTTTATTTAGCTTTGTGCTTATTATTTATTTATAATAATAATTTTATTTATTATTTATTTATAATAATAATATTTATTATTTATTTATTATTTATTTTTTATTTATAAATAATAATTCTCATGCTTCTTATCTCATGATTTGTTGTTGTTTTTTTTGTTTTGACAAAGAAAAAAAAAAATATTTAATCAACCTCTGTTCGTTGAGGTAAAATTTTTTCTTCCTATTTCTATCTCTAATTCTAATTCTGAATTTTAATTAGAATTTAGAATTAGAATTAGAATTGGAATTCTAATTAGAATTTAGAATTAGAAATATTAGAAAAATGACCAGTGTAGAAATGCTATATTAGGAAATTTTTTTTTGAAAAGGAAATTATTTACATAGCACCACTGTCTTAATTTGAACAAAGTCTACTTTAAAAATAAAAATCACAAATAAAAAAAATCACCAGATTTTTATTGTACGACCCTTCATTATCTTATATACTGTAAATCGTTCCATTCATTACATATATATAATTATTTAGAATGTGGATTTGTTTTGGCAAGATTTTCTGATCAACATTGTTATGATTGTTTTATGAACAATCATTGTTTAAGTTTGGTGTATGTTTGACAAAATCACAAGTTATTAATAATATAATAATAATTGTTCTGAAGTTTTAAAATAAATAAAAAAATGTCTTTTAAATTTTTTGATAAATTATTCCAAGATTTTTCAGAACTTCTTTATAACAAAAAAGAACATAACATTGTTATCAAAGTTGATAAAGAAGAAAATAAGAAATCTTTTACTGCACATTCAGTTGTCTTACGTTATCGTTCATTCTACTTTAATAAAGAATTAGAGAATGCTACTATGAACAAAAATCACATCAAAACTATTATTAAACAAAATTTTTCCACTCACATATTCGAAATTATTCTTAAGTAAGTCAAAAAATTAATTATTACATTAAATATTAAGTTAATTATATTGGGACTTAATATTAATAAAATAAAATACATTTTATAGATACATATATGGTGGAATTGTTGATATTGAAAATACGGACACCAAAACTATTTACAAATTAATGGTCAATGCTAATGAATTGGGACTTAAATAATTATCATTAAAATTAGAAAATTATCTTATTGAATCTAAAGCTTCTTGGTTAAGAACTCATTTCTTCATTGTTTATCATTCAATCTTTAGTAGTAATGAATTTAAAGGTTTAAAAAAATTTTATAATGATATTATTGTAAAACATCCAAATTTGATTTTTGAATTCGAAGACTTTACTTCCCTTCAAAAAACAGTATTTGTTTCTATTTTGCAAAGAAATGACTTGAAAGTTGAAGAAGTTAAAATTTGGGATTATGTTATTAAATGAAGAATTGCACAAAATCCTACATTACCTATCAATTCAAAAGAATGGTCTAATAAAAATTTCGAGGCTTTGAAAACGACACTACAAAAATGTTTACCACTTATCCGATATTTTCATATTCCTGGTGAAGATATTTGGGAGAAAGTGAAACCCTACGAAAAAATCCTTGAAAAACAGCTTTGGGATGACATTATCCAATGTCATATGTTTCCAAATAAGCCTGTTAAATCTTTTGTTTTTCCAGCAAGAAACACTCTCAATCCTAAATTGGCTTCAAGAATTATCTCAATCCTCGAATTTACATTCTCGACTATAATCAACAGAGAGCATGCGGCAGAACTTTTATTATGGATCAATCAAAAATCAACTACTTATTTTTTAGAAAGTATACCTTATGAATTTCAATTAATTTTTTTAGGAAGTAGAGATGGTTTTCGTCCTAAAACATTTTGGAATATGTGCCATGGATATGCTGATACAATTGTGGTTGCAAAAGTTAATGGAACTGATGAAATAGTTGGTAGCACTGGTCAAATGAACAAAAATCGGAATCCTATTGATGGCGCAAATATGCATAAATCAGACATCCTATTTGTGAAAATTCATAAATCGGAAATTCCTATTTATAAATTGGAAAAAATCGACTGCCTATATTTAATAAATCTTAGCAAATTTAGCCATCAATCGGAATCTTATTCATAATAAAACCATCCTATTTTTTTCCATTTGACTAGTGTAATATACATGTTCCCAAAATTGATTTTGAATTTTTGAGGTATTTCAACTTTTTGAGATTTATGCAGAATCTATTATATATATAGAAGTAAAAAAGTACCTAGTTATATGTATCTTTAATCAAGAAATTTATCTGGGTGGTCAAAAAATTTCGGGTTNCAATCCTAAATTGGCTTCAAGAATTATCTCAATCCTCGAATTTACATTCTCGACTATAATCAACAGAGAGCATGCGGCAGAACTTTTATTATGGATCAATCAAAAATCAACTACTTATTTTTTAGAAAGTATACCTTATGAATTTCAATTAATTTTTTTAGGAAGTAGAGATGGTTTTCGTCCTAAAACATTTTGGAATATGTGCCATGGATATGCTGATACAATTGTGGTTGCAAAAGTTAATGGAACTGATGAAATAGTTGGTAGCACTGGTCAAATGAACAAAAATCGGAATCCTATTGATGGCGCAAATATGCATAAATCAGACATCCTATTTGTGAAAATTCATAAATCGGAAATTCCTATTTATAAATTGGAAAAAATCGACTGCCTATATTTAATAAATCTTAGCAAATTTAGCCATCAATCGGAATCTTATTCATAATAAAACCATCCTATTTTTTTCCATTTGACTAGTGTAATATACATGTTCCCAAAATTGATTTTGAATTTTTGAGGTATTTCAACTTTTTGAGATTTATGCAGAATCTATTATATATATAGAAGTAAAAAAGTACCTAGTTATATGTATCTTTAATCAAGAAATTTATCTGGGTGGTCAAAAAATTTCGGGTTTTAAATAAAATAATTTCGTTTTCTATAAAAAACTATTTCAACTTTTTTCCCCAAAATTGCAATTTCGGGGCCCAAAATAATTTAGCGTGCAAGTATAGTTGGTGGTGTCAACATGTTTTTATATTATCTATATTATTTATTATTATTTATTATTATATTTCTTATATGTATTATCTCTATTATTATATTTTATACTTTATCTTTATTATAGTTAATCAATTCTGTCATGTAATACGAATTATAATTCATTACTAAAATAGTCCTTAAATAGATTTGTAATTTAAAAGTAGATCTGTAGTACAGACAAAATATTAGACAAGGGTACAGACATAATTACAAACACGATCTTCGACATAATAAGAGACATAGTTATAGACCTAGATCTAGACGTAGTATTTAGCATACATCTAGACAAGAACACGGACATAAACACAGACATAATCTGAAATATATATAAAAGCTGAGTTTTCCCTCAACCTGGGAGTTCAGAGTTCAAGAGAGTTAAGTCTTGAAATAGTAGATTTAACATACAATTAGGTAGTAATTGTATAATAACCTGTAATTATAGTAAAATTGTAATAAAGTCTCTATGACAGTTTGATTTAATAATTCTGTGTGAATTATTGTTCTTATTCTTTGTGAATAAACTCTTATAAAAACTCACCCTTTGCCTCTTTCGACATATATAACCGTATTAATAAATCCTTCGTAATAAAACCATCGCAACTTTAACACATTACTTACACTAGTCCACTTATATAAGATATAATCCCTGTTAGTAGTTGACTTGTAATCCTGACTTTAGGTCTCGAAGGTAGTCACGGTCAACAGTGGTTATAATCTTTTAACTTGGGATAATTCAATAAAAGATAATTTTATGAAAACAAATGATAGTTTCATTTTTTCATTAAAAAATGGAAATATTCAAAATTCAATTCTTAGCTGAGTTTTTGACAATAGTAAGGTTCTATACTATCCAGATAATCAGAATACTTATGGTCCATTTTTTGGTTATTGTGAATTTATGATGAAATCAGATGTTTCTAATTTTATTCAAGATAAACAATGTTGGTGTCAGTATAATGTTGATAATTATTATGAAAAACCTATTAGAACAACTAATGAATTTTTTTCTATTATAGATTATGTAGTATTTAAGATTATTAAAAAACAAGTTCCAAACTGTACAATTAGATAATATAATCTTAGTTTATATTTATTTTATATTTGTATTTATCGATAAAATTTATTTTTTATATAAATAATTATTTAGTTAAAATTGAAAATTACACCATGAATACAAATTATTATTGAACTGACTGACAATGTCACTATACTAAAACAGTTATCTCGATATAGTGACTATTTTGTAATTTTTACATTATCATTCAATATTTTGTTAAAAATATTTTATACTAGTTCAAATATTTGAAATTATTTATCTTTTCGCTCACAAAACTTTTGTTAAGAAATAAAATCTTTAATAATGAACATGTGATATTAGTTTTGTTTCACCTGGGCATGATGCATTCTCGAAAAGCTATAAATAGATGTCGTATTGTGGCAGTCTGCCCAGAACAAAGAGTAAAGTTATGTCAATCAGTCCCACTAAATCGAACTCTCATCACACCCTTTTCGTCTGTCCCTGTTAGGTTTCTCTACCTAATTACGCAGTTTGTACTATCCCAGTCAGGCTACAACCTGATTACACCAGTCAAGTACCACAGATATCTTTACACACTGGTGTGATCTGAAGGTACGTGAGTAAGTGGAGTAAAAGTATCTTTTTATAGCTTACTACGCAAACTTCCGAATCTTAGCTTCAGACTTTATTCAGTAACTTTATTTGAGAAATTACAAAATTAGTAATAGAGGTATTACGGGCTGTTAACTGTTTCTCACCAATATTACCGTTATCACAAAATAAAATATTAAAATGTATCAAATTATTATGGTGTATATCAAAACTCTTAACTTATTGTAAAGATGTAACAACAAAAATATATCACTGCTTTGGTGTGTCTTATCTCTGCTGATAAATCGAAACAATATGTTTCTATCTTTATTATTTATTTTTATTATAAATTGCGAACCAAAAGATTATTTATTATTTTATTACAAATTAGATGAAAGATTTTTGTAATTATTCGAAATGTACCAAAAGAAAATTAAAAATCATAAAAATTGTAAAAATGAGCTGATCCTTTTCATATCCTAAATTACCAGTCTATTTTATACACTTTCGAACTTGTTTTCCCTTATCCTTTGTTGTCGCATCTAAACATGTTCTTTTCTATTTTTAAAAATGACACACAAGGATGAAGGATAACGCACAAGGATGAAATACTTTGTACAAAGATGAATAATCTGTCATCTAGATTATACATGTCGTCAAAACTATTGAATTGAGTTAGACGCAATTAAAATTGAGAAAAATTGGAATTGAGTCAAAGCAAATTTTGATTTTTACTAGTGATTGATGCAATTAGTTGAGTCAGATGTAATTAAAAATTGAAATTTTAAGAGTTGAGTCAAGACGAAATTAGTTTTGACGACATGTATAATGTAGATGGTAACACACTCATCCGGTTACACTGTCATCTTAATGTCATCTCCCGTGACCTTCGCAACATTTCGAAATCCCGTGCACATTCCATGTGGAATTCATGCACCCTTAGTATCACTTTGATTTTGAGGAACTCTTAAATGGAAGACTATTTGGTCAAATCAATAAATTGTACAGATGAAATTTTAAATAATAAAATGTCTTTTAAATTTTTTGATAAATTATCTTATATAATGTTGTTATCAAAGTTGATAAAGAAGAAAATAAGATATCTTATACCGCACACTCAGTTGTCTTATGTTATCAATTGCCGTACTTTGATAAACAAATCAGAGAATGCTACTACGAATAAAAATCATGTCAAATCTATAATATTTCTGCTCAAATATTCAAAATTATTTTTAATCCAAAAATTAATTATTATATAAAATATTAAGTTATTTATATTATGACTCGATATTAATAAAATACATTTTATAGATATATCTATGGTGGAATTGTCAATATTGAAAATTCAGATACCAACACCATTTATTAATTAATGGTTAATGCCAATGAATTGGAACTTAAAGAACTATCAGCAAAATTAGTAAGTTACCTTATTGAATCTAAAGCTTCTCGGTTAAGAACTCATTTCTCTTTTGTTTATCATTCAATATTCGATAGTAATGAATTTAAAGGTTTGAAAAAATATATTTTCGACTTTGTTCGCGATTTATGAGATATAGAGTGATTTTCTACTAAGATATTTACATGATAGATAGAACGGCCTTGTTTATAATGATATTATTGCAACACATCCGAATTTGATTTTTGAATCTGAAGATTTAACTTTGCTTCAAGAAACAGCATTGGTTTCTATTTTAAAAAGAAATGCCTGAATGTCGAAGAAATTAAAATTTGGGATTATGTTAATAAATGGCGAATTGCACAAAATCCTAATTCACCTACAGATGGCCTAATAAAAATTTCGCGACTTTGAAAATAACTTTGCAGCAATGTTTACCACTTATCCGATATTTTCATATTCCTAGAGAAGATATTTAGGGAAATTCTTGAAAAGTAGCTTTGAGATGACATGATCCAACGTCATATTTACCAGTAAATCACTTGTTTTGCCAGCGAGAATCTTTTCAACTTCCAATTTGTCTTCAAGAATCATTTCATCCCTTGAATTTCAATTATCAACTATAATCAACAAAGAACATGTTGCAGAACTTTCAATTGATTGAAAATTAACTACATAATTCTTTAGAAAATATATCTTATGAATTTCAATTAATTCTTCAAGGAAGCAGAAATGGCTTTTGTCCCAAAACATGATCATCGTTAATACAATAATAATTATAACTCTAATGAAAAGATTAATGAAAAGATTAATGGAAATAGTAAAGAGAGTTTTTACTCAATTATTGACATTATAAAAGTTTCTCACAATGATCATAATGATGATAACAGTAACGACAACAACAAAAACAATAAAACAATCTTGTAGTAATAATAATATTGGTAGTAGGGTTCCGCAAAGTTGGATTGGATCGGATTTTATCAATATTCGGATCGAATCCGATATTCTAATTCTTATCCGGATCCGGATTCGTCATATACGGATCCATTATTTTAAAATCCAAATCCAATTTTGATTATATTCGGATCGATCCGAATCCAATCCGAATATTCGAATCGATCCGAATCCAATCTGAATATTCGAATCCATTAAAAAATATTTGAATCTGTTAAAAAATATTCGAATCCGTTAAAAAATATTCGAATCCGTTAAAAAAATATTTGAATCCATTAAAAAATATTCGAATCCATTAAAAATTTTGATGAATAAAAGATTTTTTCTCCCCCCCCCCCTAGAATTCTTCTATCTCACTTTTTTTTCCTCTCCTTCCCCTAGAATTCTTTTATCTCACTTGTTTCCTTTCACGGCTATAGAATCCTCGGATCACGGATCGATTCGAATCCAAAAAAAACAATATCCGGATCCGTCGAATCTCATTTTTTTTGGATTCGAATCGATCCGCGATTCGAAACCTTAAGATCCTATCNTTTTATCAATATTCGGATCGAATCCGATATTCTAATTCTTATCCGGATCCGGATTCGTCATATACGGATCCATTATTTTAAAATCCAAATCCAATTTTGATTATATTCGGATCGATCCGAATCCAATCCGAATATTCGAATCGATCCGAATCCAATCTGAATATTCGAATCCATTAAAAAATATTTGAATCTGTTAAAAAATATTCGAATCCGTTAAAAAATATTCGAATCCGTTAAAAAAATATTTGAATCCATTAAAAAATATTCGAATCCATTAAAAATTTTGATGAATAAAAGATTTTTTCTCCCCCCCCCCCTAGAATTCTTCTATCTCACTTTTTTTTCCTCTCCTTCCCCTAGAATTCTTTTATCTCACTTGTTTCCTTTCACGGCTATAGAATCCTCGGATCACGGATCGATTCGAATCCAAAAAAAACAATATCCGGATCCGTCGAATCTCATTTTTTTTGGATTCGAATCGATCCGCGATTCGAAACCTTAAGATCCTATCCGGATCCGTACAGTGCAATCTGGATCCGATCCGTGATTCGGATCTTTTTTGCGGAACCCTAATTGGTAGTGACAATAATAATAATAGGATTATATCTTTTGAGTTGTAAATATTATTTTTTTATGTCAATGATAATCGAATTGTTTACTTTGCTATTTTTACTTACGGTAGTTATTATTTAATGCAATTATCTCACTCTATCGTTATTATTATTATTTTTTAATTTTTTTATTCTCAAGATGGTAAAAACTTAAAAAACTGGAACATTTATATTTACTTTACCAATTGAATTGTATGCAAATTTTAAAGTGCGTTAAGATATATTTTCTTGAATTATTTTGATGAGATTAATCCGAAAGAAAATTTGATTTTTTTTTTAATTTTTCGAAAAAAAAAATTGAATAAATCCCGTCAAGAGTTTTTTATTTCAAATACTTAAATTGGATAAATCGATAAGTGTAAATTATGTAAGTTGGAATAAAGTAAATTATATTAATTATTGTATTATTATTGTTTATGATTGTTATGTGATGGTAAAAGTGAAAACAAGTTAAAAAGTCTTTATATTAATTTTTAACTTGAGAGATCAACCGATCACAATCTTCTAAATAACCTTCATTTTTTGTTCCAATAACTGTGCATTAAACTTATTTTGAGCGGGACACAGAAGAGGATAATGTTTCCTCATCATTGATATTCCTCTAAGTATTTTTTCTTTCGTATCAAAATCCAATTCTTGTGATTTTTTTAATAATATCATCGTCACCGTCATCATCGATATGATCAAGTAAAGTAAATTGAAATAATTCACACCAAGGTCCTATTATATTCGAAAATGAAAATAATAACGAATTCCCTTATTGATCAAATACGTCATCAGCTTCCTCGCTTAATTAACTTTAATCGTGAATATTTTACTCAACTTGAAATTCATTATCCTTCAATTTTCATATAAAATTGCTAATAGAGATCATCCTTAACGATCTTCATCGCATACCTTTGCATATAAAAGACGAGATAAAACTTTGATATCATTTCCTTCTTCATGAGAGAGAATTTAAAAGATGAAGATTCATTCTTAGTGCATAACTTTGAGCAATGAATTATTCTATAAATAAATAAAAATAAATAATAAATAAATTAAAAATAAATAATAAATATAATTCAATAATGATAATAAATAAATCATAACCTTCATCGCTGCACCAATAGCCAAAGTAGCTTTCTTCATTTTAAAAGAAAAATTATAGATTTCAATCCTTCCCCTTTAGATAATTTAATACCGAAATCAAGTTCATGAACTAATTCTTCTAATCCATCTAATCCCGATAATATTTTTGTTAATGACCGTTGTGATGATGATCGGATTAATTGTGAAATACAATTATCAGAGTAAACGGTCCGAATGTGAAATACGATTATTTTCTTTATGTCGTTGTGGTTTCTTTAAATAATTATAATTCATATATTTATTAATTATTATATTATTATAATTGTTGCAATCATTATTAATATTCATCATAACAAGAGTTCAAAGTCAGGTCCCATGATAATTTCTACATGACCTGATAAGAATTTTAGATTTAAAGATTCAAATTTAGCAAGTTCATTCCCTGAAAATTCAAGTTCCATCATTTGGATCCAGTGTGTCATTGTTATTTATTGAATTATTAATATAGTTGAGAGAAGACTTATGCTAATCTTTCCCCAAAAAGGCAAACATTTCCAAAGGAAAAGAAAAACTGTGAAATAATTTTACCTGAAAAGGATTTACATATTTGTATAAAAATTCAATGTGAAATTGCATATAAATCTGGTTTATAATTTCAATGATTTTTGTTCTATAATATTTTGAATTATAGATTTTTTTTAAACGTAATCATTCAAAAGAAGAATATTAGAAGAAATGGTTTTATACATATTTTAAAGAACAATTTTTAGATTTTTTATTTATTTATAATAAGCACAAAGCAACCTAAATAAGATCTCTTGTTGATGTGCATAATAGTAACTTTGGAAAATGGTTCATCGTCATTCAAGAATAACTTCCGATGATAATCCTGAATCATCAGGATTCAAAAGTTTTGCATATTTTTTTTCGTTTCGAAATCAATTTTAATATGAAGATCTAATAATAATATATATATATTTTTTTTTATTTTATCCAAGATCTAATAATAATATAATACGTGAATATGATATAATAAACTCTTCGAATAATTTAGGATCACCGTTGTCACAGATTTCTGCGGTAGACACCGGACTTGGGTAAGCGATGACAATGAAAATTAATAAATATCATTGTCCGTCGTTATTAATTTATTAGATAATTGTAACACAATTATAATTATGACTATGCCTATTTCGACGTTTTTGGCTTAGGAGTCGGATCAATATATAATCGAGTTTTTTTAAGTGTGACAATGCAATAGCAAAATTTATTGTCAGGAAATTGTGCACAGTTCAGTAATAATAAAAAATGGTTTTTAAACTTTTTAAATTTTTCGATAAATTATCTCAAAATTTTTCAGAACTTCTTAATGACAAAAAAGAATATAATGTTGTCATCGAAGTTGATAAAGAAGGAAATAAGAAATCTTTTACTGCACATTCAGTTATCTTACGTTGTCGTTCAAATTACTTTGATAAAGAATTAGAGAATGATCTTACGAATGAAAATCATATTAAAACTATTATTAAACCAAATATTTCTGCTCAAATATTCGAAATGATTCTAAAGTAAGTCAAAAAAAATTAATTACTACATTAAATATTAAGTTAATTATTGTGACTCGATATTAATAAAATAAAATACATTTTATTATAGATATATCTATGGTGGAATTATCGATATTGAAGATACAGATACTGAAACCATTTATGAATTAATGGTCAATGCCAATGAATTGGAACTTAAAGAATTATCAGTAAAATTAGAAAATTTCCTTATTGAATCTAAGTCTTCTTGGTTAAGAACTCATTTCTCCCTTATTTATCATTCAATCTTTGATAGCAATGAATTTAACGGTTTGAAAAAATTTTATAATGATATTATTGTAAAACATCCAAATATGATTTTCGAATCCAAAGATTTCGCTTCGCTCCAAGAAACAGCATTGATTTCTATTTTAAAAAGAGATGACTTGGATGTCGAAGAAATTAAAATTTGGGATTATATTATAAAATGGGGAATTGCACAAAATCCTACTTTACCCACTGATTCGGAAGAATGGTCTAATAAAAATTTCAAGGCTTTGAAAATGACACTACAACAATGTTTACCACTTATTCGATATTTTCATATTCCTAGTGAAGATATTTGGGAGAAAGTGAAGCCCTACGAAAAAATCCTTGAAAAACAGATTTGGGATGACATTATCCAACGTCAGATGTTCCCAAATAAACCAGTAAAATCACTTGTTTTGCCAGCGAGAATCATTTCGACTCC
Source organism: Diversispora epigaea (assembly GCA_003547095.1). NCBI lineage: Eukaryota > Fungi > Glomeromycota > Glomeromycetes > Diversisporales > Diversisporaceae > Diversispora > Diversispora epigaea. Next base: position 100,417 of record PQFF01000274.1, on the reverse strand, counting down.
CAATTTTTCATTAAGAATCATTTCATCCCCTGAATTTCAATTATCAACTATAATCAACAAAGAACATGTTGCAGAACTTTCATCATGGATTGATCGAAAATCAACAACTTATTCTTATGAGAATATACCTTATGAATTTCAATTAATTCTTCAAGGAAGTAGAAATGGCTTTCATCCCAAAACATTTTGGAACATGTGTAATGGACATGCTGGTACAATTCTGGTTGTAAAAATTGCAGGAACTGGAGAAATAGTTGGTGGTTATAATCCTTTAGTTTGGAATAATTCAAAAGGAGGTGCTTGGATGACAACAAATGATAGCTTCATTTTTTCATTGAAAAATGGTAATGTTCAAAATTCAATTCTCAGCCGAGTTACAAATAGTAGCAGAGCTCTATATTATCATAAGTCTTATATACAGTATGGTCCATTTTTTGGTAGTTCTGAACTTATGATGAGATCAAATGTTTCTGATTTTACTCAAGATAAAGAATGTTGGTGTGATCCTGATAATGTTCATTATGAAAAACCTATTCGAACAAATTATGACTTTTTTTATATTGTAGATTATGAAGTATTTAAGATTATTGAAAAACAAATTCAAAACTGCAGATAATATAAACTCATTCTTTAGATAGTTTAAATTTTATATTTTATATTTTATATTTTATATTTTGTATTTTATGTTTTGTATTTTAAAAATTTATTTATTATATAAATAAATATTTAGTTAAATTGAAAATTACACCGAGAATATGAATTATTGTTGAACTGAAAATATCATTATACTAAATAGTTTTTCCGGGACAGTTATCTTGATATAGGTAACCAATTTGTTATTTCTGCGTTATCATTCAATCATTTGTTAAAAATATTATTTATCTTTTATTATTATATTCAATATAGAGATGAATATGTTTCGCTCGCAAAACTTTTGATAAGAAATAAAATCTTTAATAATGAACATATGATATGATTTCATTTCACTTGAGTATAATACATTTTGTCTACTTATTTGCGTAATGAAAAAATACTTTAATCTTTATCTGATCTCGAAAGTAAAACTTCCGTAAATGCACGTTTATGTATTTTCAATTAATTTATGCTTTCAAATCCACGCCACGTATTCAATTCAGAATATAACTGGATAAGAATAATACTTTTGATTTTGTGAAACAGTTAAGGCCAATGATTGTTTAATAAAGTCACAATTTAATAAGTAACCCTTATAATCTTCTAAATAATTCTCATTTTTTTACAAGATCAGCTTGTTTCAATAACCATATTTTGAGAACACTGAAGATGATTATGTTTCCTTATCATTGATATTCCTCTAAGTATTTTTTTCTTTAGTATCGAAATCTAATTCTTGTGATTTTTTATAATATCATCATCATCATTCATCATCGTCATCATTCATCATCATCAATATGATTAAGTAAAGTAATTTACACCGGGATCCTATTACATCCGAAAATGAAAATAATAATTATGAATTCCCTTGTTGTTGGTCAAATACATTATCAACTTCCCCTATTTATTCGATTTAATCACCATATTTGGATCTATAAATTCGGTGATAAATAATGCATATTTTACTCGAAATTCATTATCCTCTAATTTTGCATATAAAATTGCTAATTGAGATAATCCATCATTATCATTAACGGCCTTCATTGTACCCTATTTCCACGAATGATACTTGATAAGGGATATAAAAGACGTGATAAAACTTTTATATCATTTCCTTCTTCCAGATGAGAATAAATTTAAAGATGAAGAATGATATTCATTCTTAGTGCATAACTTTTCTATAAATAAATGATTGATAAAAATGAATAAAAATAAAATAAAATAATAAATAAAACTAAAATAATTAATTAATTAAAAATAAATAAAAATAAATAAAAAATAAATAAAAATAAATAAAAAATAAATAAAAATAAATAATAAATTTAAATAAAATAAAATGATAAATAATCATTGCCTGCATCGCTGCACCATAACTGAATCAGCCTTTGATTTAAAAGAGATTTCAATCCATCACCTTTAGATAATTTAATACCGAAATCAAGTCCACCTGATGCCGATATATTTTTGGATTAATTGTGGTGGTGATGGTTTTCTTTGGATAATTGGTAATGAATAATTATAATCCTTATACTTATTTCGATTCACCTATTCTCATTATTATCATTATCAAAATTCAATGCATCATGTAACGATTCCTTTAATGATTCTTTTAATGATTCTTGTAATGATTCTTGTTGATGTATAGTATTAACTTTGGAAAATATTTCATCATCATCCTCCCCCTCGTCATTTTCAAAAAGAACAACTTCCGAAGATAATCTTGGATTCAAAGTTTTGCACGTTTTTTTCTCGTTTCGAAATCAATTTTAATATGAAGGCCTAATAATAATATAATATGTAAATACGTGGATATGATAGGATATTATGTAATAAGTAATCAAATAAAATAAGTAAAATATATGATATGAGAGAAAATGTTGTTGTGCCTCGAGATATTTAGGATAATAGATAATAATCAATCACCACGGGTAAAATCGCGATCGGCAAATTAATTCGCAATTAATCACGGGCGCAAATTAGATTTATCATATTTACCTTCAAATAGTAATTATTTACTCTTTCTCTTCTTCTACATAGGTATAGTTTATGTGTATTCAACGCGTTTTAACAACACCTGAAATCCTAGAAATATCTTTGGCCATCTCTCTGACGAAGAACATCTATTCAAACTCTTCTTATGGTCAATAATACCTGGGGTTTCGAGCTATTCTATTGTATGAGCCTTGCCTAATACTTGGACTAAACGTTTTGATAAAACACTATGGCTCAATGAGATTCTGAAAATCGTCTTAAATCCATCCATTTATTCTCAAGTAGATTCTATTTCATTCCGAAGACTTTGGTAATCTCATAGACAGGTATATATAAAATTTTTGAGTGAGGAAATAAAAGTCGATTTAGACTATAGTTATTTTCTTACGCTATTGTTTAATATTTGCTTTAACAAAGAGTTAGTGAATGTTTATACGGTGCAATGTAAAAAAGATTATCATTATGCAGATCGGTCATTACGTGAAGATCAGAAATTTCTAATTAATGCGGGTCGGTTATACAAAATAGATACTGTCGCGGTCTGCGCAGAACAATATGAAAAGTTACGCAAATCAGTCTCAATAAACTCAAGATAATCTCACGACAATTCAATGTTTAACTAACGCACTTCTCTTGTGCACAATTTCACGAAGCAGGCAATCAGTCGATCTAAACCTGCTTACTAACACTCTTAAACAATGCAATTTCGTGTAATATCTGAAGGTTCGATGAGCAAGTGGAGTAAAAGTACCTTTATTACTGCTTGCACACTACCAAAATTGATAGACCTTATTAGAGTAGCTTTTCAGAGAAATAAAAGTAGTTTATTAAAAGTATTTATAAAGAGTTGTTGCAAAAGTATAACAATAGAGATATATTACTGCTTTCGCGTATCTTATCCCTATTGCTATGCAAAAGTTTATTTTATTACGAAATAATTTTAGAATTATTAGATCACTGTAGGATCATTTATTATTAGAATTAACTATTGCGAAGAAATTATTTATTATTTTTATTATTAATCAAAAATCGAAAAAAAAGTCTATTACAAAAATAAAAGAATGTTTTTAGAATTATTTCAATTATTATTAAGATTGTAAGAAGATTTATTATAATTTTGAGTATAAAATTGAATAAAAGAAATGTTTGCCCAAAAGGAATCTCTTGTTCTTCTCTCCAACCGCAGCTTCTTTTATAAATTTTCTATTGTTTACCTTCATCTTCCATCATCCATAAACACGTTCCTGTGTTAGGCGAAAAAATAAAATCTCATCCAAGATGAAGGATGATGCACAAGGATATTTCATCCAAATAGTGACACATATCATCCTCTCTCATCCCTCGTGACATTGGTTACCTTCGTGCCACCTCAATACATTAATTTAAGTATTACTTCGATATTTCTAAGGCGAATTTCGTTGGTTTATAAAGTTCTAATTATAGAAAATAATAAAACTGCAATAAAGTTATACCTAGAATTTCAAGACGAAACAATTTTAAGCAAATAGAATATTTCTAAAATGAGCAAATAATAATCGACATGAATTATAATATTTATAAACGAATCAACTTATGACTTTAAGAATTGTGAAATCACTATCCTTAAAAATTAATTACTTATTAATTACACATCCCAAAGTACTTATTTAAATAAAATTTTAATATTTTCTTATAAACTTGGTTTAAATATTTAGATAGTAAATTTTTTTTCATTTAAAATCTACTCGAACTTATATATAAAATATATTAAAATTCAAATTTAATCTTTTTAAAAACTTATGTTCTCTGCATAAATGGAAAATACGTATTGTAATGAAAATGGAACCACAAAAGATGAAGAGGAAACATTTCAGTTGTACTTGAAATCAGCTGAAGGGGGAAATATTAAAGGACAATATAATCTTGCACGTTGTTATCAACATCGGATTGGAACAACAAAAGATGAAGAGAAATCATTTCATTGGTACTTGAAATCAGCTGAAGGGAACAATATTGCGGGACAATATAATCTTGCACGTTGTTACCAATATGGAATAGGAACTATAAAAGATAATGAGAAAGCATTTCATTGGTACTTGAAATCAGCCGAAGGAGGGAATAATGTTGGACAGTGGAATCTTGGATATTGTTATTTATATGGGATTGGAACAACAACTGATGAAGAAAAATCATTTCAATGGTATTTGAAATCAGCGGAAGGAGGTAATAGTAAAGGACGGTGTAGTCTTGGAGATTGTTATTACTTTGGGATTGGAACAACAAAAGATGAAGAAAAAGCATTTCAATGGTATTTGAAATCAGCTGAAGGAGGAAATAGTAAAGGACAGTGTAGTCTTGGAGATTGTTATTATTATGGAATTGGAATAACAAAAGATGAAAAGAAAGTATTTGAATGGTACTTGAAATCAGCTGAAGGAGGGAATAGTAAAGGACAGTGTAGGCTTGGATATTGTTATGATGATGGAATTGGAACAATAAAAGATGAGAAAAAAGCATTTCTGTGGTACTTGAAATCAGCTGAAGGGGGAAATATTACAGGACAATATAATCTTGCACGTTGTTATCAACATGGGATTGGAACCACAAAAGATGAAGAGAAGGCATTTCAGTGGTACTTAAAATCAGCTGAGAGAGAGAATAGTGATGGACAATGTAGTCTTGCATATTGTTATTTAAATGGAATTGGAACTACAAAAGATGAAGAGAAAGTATTTCAGTGGTATTTGAAATCAGCTGAAGGGGGCAATATTACGGGACAATATAATCTTGGGAATTGTTACCAATATGGGATCGGGACAACAAAAGATGAAGAAAAAGCATTTCAGTGTTACTTGAAATCAGCTGAAGGTGAAAATAGTAATGAACAAAATAGTCTTGGAGATTGTTATTATTATGGGACTGGAACCACAACAGATGAAGAAAAAGCATTTCAGTGTTACTTGAAATCAGCCGAAGGAGGGAATAGTGATGGGCAGTGTAGTCTTGGATATTGTTATTATAATGGAATAGGAACACCAAAAGATGAAGGGAAAGCATTTCAATGGTACTTGAAATCAGCTGAAGGTGGGAATAGCAAAGGACAGTGTAGGCTTGGGCATTGTTATGACAGTGGAATTGGAGCAACAAAAGATGAAGAAAAAGCATTTCATTGGTACTTGGAATCAGCCGAAAGGGAAAATATTATAGGACAATATAATCTTGCGCATTGTTACCATCATGGAAAAGGAACCACAAAAGATGAAGAGAAAGCATTTCAGTGGTATTTGAAATCAGCTGAAGGAGGGAATAGTGATGGACAGTACAATCTTGGGTATTGTTATGAAAATGGAATTGGAATCACAAAAGATGAAGAAAAAGCATTTCAGTGGTGCCTGAAATCAGCTGAAGGAGGGAATATTAATGGACAGCTTATTCTTGGAAACTATTATTTAGATGGTATTGGAACCACAAAAGATGAAGAGAAAGCAGTTCAGTGGATCTTAAAATCAGCTGAAGGGGGAAATGATTTTTGCCAACAATCAATTGAATCATTCTATCGTGAAGAATTTAAAATCCCAACAATTAAGAAATATCAAAATAAATTAAAGAAAAATACTAATAGAAAAGATAGTAGTTTAGCACCTCCTAAATCATCCATTAAAAATTTAAACAGTATTGAAGATTTAAATATTGAAAATCTCAACTGCTGTATTTGTTGGCAAAAAAATGGTTGCATTGAAATCTGCAAGATGTATTTTCAAGATTTCGGTAGATGTCATAATTGTGGAAATTTAAATATTAAAAAAAATATATGTAAAGATTGCAAATATTTAGAATTAGAATATATGTTAAACTTTTCTAAAGATGTTAATAACATTGTCAATATAATTATTCAAATGACAGAGTTAGATGAAAATGCAGAGGAATGGGAAATTTGGAGATGGATTGATTATAGTAAATTGAAAGATATTAAATATTTAGATCATGGAGCATTTGGTACTGTTTGGAAAGCAGAATGGAAAGATATGCCTGAAGAATTATTTGAAATCTGCAATTCCAATCAAGTTGCTTTGAAAAAACTTCTAAATTCAAACAAAATGAGCCTTGAATTTTCAAGAGAGGTAAATATTAAATATATTAATATACCAAATGTTTTTTGTATTATACAAATAAATATAATTACTTATTTGTTTTATAAATATGTAGTTACTAGCAAATTTCCACTGTCGTTCCAAATATGTTCTGCCAATTTTTGGTATAACTCAAGATCCAAAGACAATGGAATATGTGATAGTTTTACGATATATGAATAATGGAAATTTAAGAAATTTTCTTCAACAAAAAAAAACATTACCATGGATTGAACGATTATGGTTATTAGATTCTTTTATCTCAGGATTAGAAGTTATTCATGATAAAGGATATATTCATTGTGATCTTCATCCTGGTAATCTAATGATCACTGAAGCATATGATAATTTAAAATTTATAAGATTGGGAGATTTAGGATTTTGTAAACCTGTAGATGAAATTACATCATCTGGGAGATTTGGTGTATTACCATATATTGCACCTGAAATATTGAAACTAAATCCATATACTCAAGCTTCTGATATATATAGTGCTGGAATTATTATGTGGGTAATATCAACAGGAAATATGCCATTTTCTAACAGAGCATATAATGTAGAATTATCTTTAGAAATTATTGAAGGACTTCGACCTAAGATTAAGAAAGGTACACCTAGTTGTTTTGCAGAATTGATGAAAAAGTGCTGGCACAAGGATCCATCTAAACGTCCAAGTGCTGAAATTGTTAAAGATATATTAAGTGAATGGACTTATGAATTGACATTTAATGAACAAACAGAAGATTCACTTGAGTTTTCAAATGCAGATCAAGAAATAAAAAATGAAGATTTTGAATTAATATCTATTGAAGCTGTTCATCTTTCATAAGCAAACCTTCACCTCTTTTACCACCTTTTCAATATTCCAATTTTAATCTTAGCAATGCTGATTGGAATGAATTATTTGAATAACAATATATGATATTTGAATATCAATTTTTATAATGAGACTAAAGCTAGCTATTATTTATTTTTTAAATTGCTATTGTTTAAGTTTTTTCTTTCATCTTATCAATTAATTATTTAATAAATTTGCGAAATATTAATTCAAAAAATTCATAAGTTTTTGACTTTTATTTATGTTACAGAAATGTTGTATTTATAATAAATCTTCGACAATATCCAAGATTACTGGGCTATTCCAAGATCATCTTTTTGGAGACTATCTGAATTTGTTTGTGTATTACAATGCAAATTTTAGAAGTTTAATAAAATTTGAATAATTTTTAAAACAAGATGCCATCATTCTTGCCATCTTATAAATTTTAAAATATAGGACTAAAATAGTTATGTTTATGTTAGAAAGATGCAATCTAAATAAATAATAAATTTCTGTTTTATAAATGCATAGTATGCACAGCTTTTTTAATTTATCTTGCCATTTTACAGCTTGGAACTATTAACTCAGCAAATATTTTAATGCTTTCCAGAATAAAAAAATTTTGATGTTGAAATAATACTAATAATAATAATAATAAGTGACCACAGTAATTTTAAAATATCGTATGCTTATCTATTTAAGTTCAATATAAATATATTTAAATGGAAGTTATTACATTTTATATTGAAATTTCATTATTAAGATACAATTATTCTAAATATTTAACATTGTTATTTTTTTTTGCAAAAAATTTTCACGTCCGACATATACTAATTCAAAAAATATGGCAAAAAATTTTTAATTATTTATGTTTTCATGCCTAAATTTTTTGTTCTTCGCTTTCTTTTCTAACAAACCAACTACAAAATGTTTTATTACTAAATATGTGGTTCGAAATATATTAAATCTAGTTTTCAATACAATACTCCTCAAGGAAAATTAAAACCAACTGACAATTTCAAGGTTATTCCAGTTTTTTGTAATTATATTAGTTAAAATTTTGGGTTGGCAATAGTTTTATATTAAAGAAGCTCAACAGCACAACAACAACATAATTATAAACAGTATTAATTACAAATATTTTAAATATTTTGAAATTAGAAACACCACCATCAATGCAAGTAATATTATTACTACAAAAATCAATAATCAATAGAAAAAAAATCATTCAAAGTCATTATTGATGATGATGAAATTATAGTTACAACAGCAAAATATTTATTAGATAGTTTAAGATTAATACCCTGTTGCTAACATCCCATCATATTATTACTATCATTATTAGTGAGTATTTCATAAATTACAGTTTTAAAATTAGTTGGGACAGGTGCATCATCAATAAGTAAAATTGCGAGATCATGTCACAGCTTAATATATCTGAGAATAGGTAGAGGTGAAAGTGATATCACTGATGAAATTACGTGATTCATTAAATATTTTATTATTGACTAATTTCGATATCCAATTTTTAATTTTAATTATTGCAAGAAGCTCACTGATACTACAATCTATACTTTGTAGAATCATGCTCAAATCTGAGAAGTTTTAAATCTTAGCAATTGTAAGGAACTGATATGGCCATCAGAAAAATTGCACAATATTATAATTTAGAGTATCCATATCAGCTTGAATTATTTCGATCAGAAAGAAAGATTAATAATTTATTTTTTTAAATTTTTAAATATTTTATGAATATAAATTATTTAAATAAAATGAATTGTGTAAATCGTACTAATGGACATAATTACTATTATTGGATTATAATGATAAAAGAGTTATAAAAGAAGTGCTGTAAAAGTGAAAACAAGTCAAAAAGTCTTATATCGGTTTTAACTTACGATCGTAATCTTCTACATAATCCTAAACAGCCCAATATCTTTTCTTTAGTAACGAAATCAGATTCGCGTGATTTTTTAATATTATCATCATAATCTCTCAATAGAATCAAGTAAAGTAAATTGAAACAATTCACAACAAGATCCTATTACATCTGAATAATGAAGATAATAACGAATTTTCTTATTTTTATTGTGGATCAAACACATCACCTTTATTCCCTTAACATATTTAGATCTATAAAATCGGTGAAAAATAATGCACACGGAATTCATTATCTCTAATTTTTCATGTAAAGTTGCTTATCATTAACGATTTTCATTGCTACCTTGTTTTCACAAACGATACTTGGTAAAAGATGTGATAAAACTTTTATATCATTCTTAGTGCATGACTTTGCACATGCGCTAATGGATTATTATAAATAAAAATAAATAATAAAATAAATATAATATATAATCAGTACCTGCCCCGTTGCATCATTAACTAAAGTAGCTTTCTTGACTTCATTTGAAACATGATTTAAATCAATCCGACACCTTGAGATATTTGACACCAAAATCAAGTTCATGAATTCTTTCAATCCATTTAGTGCCAATAATATTTTTGTTAAAGATTGTTTATTAATATTTGATTAATTTAGGAATATAATTAAATGATCCGAATGAGAAATACTATTATTTCTTTATGTTGCTGTGGTGGTAGTTTCTATGAATTCTTATACTTATTTCGATTCCTATACCTAATTCTCATATTATTATTGTTATCGGATTCAATGTATCACGTAATGAATCTTTTAATGAAACTTTTAATAATCCTTATAAGAATTCTTGTTGATGTATAGTCATCACTCTCTAAATTTCATGTGAGATAATCATTCATTATCATTAACGATCTTTATTGTACTCTGTTTCCACGAACGATACTTGATAAGACATATAAAAGACTTTGATATAATTTTCTTATTCGGATGAGAGTGAATTTAAAAGATGAGGAATGAGATTCATTCTTAGTGCATGACATAATACAATATATATGAATACGTGATTCGATGTAATAAATAATCAAACATAATCAATAGACGATATGATATATGAGAAAATTTTGTACCTCGATGTATTTCATGTCCTTCATATATTTCCTTAAACTCTTCAGTTGCTTCGAATAATAACAAATACCATTATCACAGATTTCCGTGGAAGACACCGCGGTGACAATACAAATTAATAAATATTTTAAATAAAAATAATAAAACCATAAGCCAAGGAAATTTTCGATAATAATTATTCGAATTATTATTTTCAATTTTCGTTCTTAGAACCCCATAATTCAGGGTTGTGGTCGTACACTGACTAACGAAATTTTAGTACAGGTCTAAATTTGTACTATTTACTAGTGTACTTAGTACAAATCGTACCAGTACATCTCTATGCGAAGAGGTATTACGGAAAGGTGTTGAGTCCGGTCAACCAGATGAGTGGTGTACAGGCATAAAATAAGAGTTGCGTACGGTGTACAAAGGTGTAAAAAAAACTCTCAAATATCATGTGATTAAAACTAGGGTAGGGTTAGGGTTAGGGATTGGTCAGTTATTTAGAGTAAGAGTAAGACAGGGTTAAAATACTTGTACACATACAGTGGCGATCAAAAGTAATGCATCACTTTTAACATTAAATTATGACCCATGTTTAAACAATTACATCATAAACTTATATTTATTATAAAGTTACAATCTGAGAGAGCTTAAGTAATGAATTTTACCTTGTGTTTAATAATATTATATTAGTAAAATTATTTAATTTGTAAAAAAGTGCATTTTCAACTTTTCATTCGCAATAATAAATAATAAAATAAATTTCAGAATCTGGTTCTATATATAAAAATTAGTATATGTTTAAAAAATTAAGTTGATCGGATCACCAGTTATTAAGAAATTCAAGTTCAAAATTAGGTGTAGCTTTTTAATTTACTATGAAANCATGTGATTAAAACTAGGGTAGGGTTAGGGTTAGGGATTGGTCAGTTATTTAGAGTAAGAGTAAGACAGGGTTAAAATACTTGTACACATACAGTGGCGATCAAAAGTAATGCATCACTTTTAACATTAAATTATGACCCATGTTTAAACAATTACATCATAAACTTATATTTATTATAAAGTTACAATCTGAGAGAGCTTAAGTAATGAATTTTACCTTGTGTTTAATAATATTATATTAGTAAAATTATTTAATTTGTAAAAAAGTGCATTTTCAACTTTTCATTCGCAATAATAAATAATAAAATAAATTTCAGAATCTGGTTCTATATATAAAAATTAGTATATGTTTAAAAAATTAAGTTGATCGGATCACCAGTTATTAAGAAATTCAAGTTCAAAATTAGGTGTAGCTTTTTAATTTACTATGAAAATCAATGATTTTTTCGATTTTTTCAATTTTTGAACTTGGATTTCTCCGTAACCAGTGATCCGATAAACTTGATTTTTTAAACATATACTAATTTTTATATATAGAATCAGATTCTGAAATTTATTTTATTATTCATTATTGCGAATGAAAAGTTGAAAATGCACTTTTTTACAAATTAAATAATTTTACTAATATAATATTATTAAACACATGATAAAATTCATTACTTAAGCTCTCTCAGATTGTAGCTTTATAATAAATATAAGTTTATGATGTAATTATTTAAATATGGGTCATAATTTACTGTTAAAAGTGATGCATTACTTTTGATCGCCACTGTATGTACTTGTTTTTGCATTTCTGTACTCCACTCATGTGATTGACCGGACTCCACACCTTTACGTATTACTCTATGCGAAGTACAGAGATACTAACTATTTTCAGTACAGTTTGAAAATTTTGTCATCTGATATTTGATTTGTTCATCGAAATTTTTTATTACTCATTAATATATAAAAAATATACCAATACATTTGTACGTCTATCGCAACTTTTTATTTTATAAGTGAATATCAAAAACGATACTAAATAACCTCAAGTATAAAAATGAATTGCGCATTCTGTGAGAAAGAAAGACCTATTTAATCAAAATTAAGCCGTTTTAATTTTTTTGCCCGTTCAACTTCAAATGTGAATAGTTCTTTCAATTTTAATAGAATACGTCCGAAATCCGGAAGGATACGCACAATATTCTTGTCTTTAAAGCTATTTAATACCATTTTTGATATTTACTTATAAAATAAAAAATTTTATATGTAATAACCATCAATAATTATTTCCGATTTTTATATTGTTATAAATAAATAATAAATAAATTACTTTAATAATTTTATTTGTTAAATTTCAGATATCTCATAAAAATTTTGTTTATGACATATACATAAATTATTCAGATCCTAATTAAATATATCACATAATTTTATAATATTTCGTACGGTGTACTAAAATATTTAGAACATTTAGTACATTTAAGTACCAATCAAAATTAATAAATCATATGATTTAGATGAATTTTGTAGTACTAGTACAGATTCATAATAGTAGCACAATTATTAGAATTTGCCTATTTTGACAGGCAAGATTTCTTTCATATAACCTTATGCAATAGCGAAATCTATCATGGATTTCCAAAAAAGATTTTCTATTTATGGGATTCGGATAATCCGAAATTTCTAGCATTCTTAAAGCAGATCGGTTATACAAAATAGATAATATAATATTAATTTTTAAAGGAATTTGTTCTAATTAAAGAACATAATAAAATTCAATGAAACGTTATACCTAATCTAATTGATTTTCAAGACGAACCAATTTTAGAAATTAGAAAATAATGATCGACATTAATTATAATATTTATAAACAACTCGTACCTCAATAATTACATATCCTAAAACATATTTAAATTACTTATTTGAATAAAATTTTATAATTCTCTTATAACCTTGGCTTACATAGTAAATTCATCACATTTAAAATCTAATTTATTCTTTTTAAAAACTTAAGTTCTCTACATAAATGGAAAATATATATTATAATGAAAATGAAACCACAAAAGATGAAGAGGAAGCCTTTCAATGTTGCTTGAAATCAGCTGAAGAAGGAAATAGTGAAGGACAGTTTAGGCTTGGATATTGTTATGAACATGGAATTGGAACAACAAAAGATAAAGAGAAAGCATTTCAATGGTACTTGAAATCAGCTGAAGGTGGGAATAGTAATGGACAAGATAATCTTGGACATTGTTATCGAAATGGGATTGGAACAACTAAAGATGACGAAAAGGCATTCATGTGGTATTTGAAATCAGCTGAAGGAGGGAATACTGAAGGACAGAGTAATCTTGGATATTGTTATGATTTTGGGGTAGGAATCACAAAAGATCAAAACAAAGCATTTCAATGGTACTTGAAATCAGCCGAAGGCGAAAATATTTCAGGACAATATAATCTTGCATCTTGTTATCGATATGGGATTGGAACAACAAAAGATGAAGTGAAAGCATTTCAGTGGTACTTGAAATCAGCTGAAGGTGGGAATAGTAATGGACAATTTCATCTTGGAGATTTTTATTACTATGGGATTGGAACCCCAAAAGACGATGAGAAAGCATTTCAGTGGTACTTGAAATCAGCTGAAGGGGGGAATAATAATGGACTATATAGTCTTGGATATTGTTACGATAATGGAATAGGAACCACAAAAGATGAAGTGAATGCGTTTCAATGGTACTTGAAATCAGCTGAAAGTGGAAATATTGATGGACAATGTAGCCTTGGAGATTGTTATTTAAATGAAATCGGGACAACAAAAGATGAGGATAAAGCATTTCAGTGGTACTTGAAATCTGCTGAAGGGGGAAATATTAGAGGACAATATTATCTTGCACGGTGTTATCAACTTGAAATTGGGACAGCTAAAGATGAAGAGAAAGCATTCCAGTGGTACTTGAAATCAGCCGAAGGTGGAAATAGTTATGGACAGTATATTCTTGGAGTTTGTTACGAAAATGGAATTGGGACAACAAAAGATGAAAAGAAAGCTTTTCAGTGGTGCTTGAAATCAGCTGAAGGAGGGAATAATGATGGACAGTTTTTACTTGGAACTTATTATTTAGGTGGATTTGGAACCACAAAAGATGAAGAGAAAGCATTACAGTGGATTTTAAAATCAGTTGAAGGGGGAAATGATAATGGCAAAAAAATAATTGAAATGGCCTATCGAGATGAATTTGAAATATCAACAATTAAGAAAAACCAAAATACTAATGGAAAGGATAGTAGTTTAGCATCTTCTAAATCATCTATTGAAAATTTAAACATTATTGAAGGTTTAAATATTGATAATGACAACTGCTGTATTTGTTGGAAAAAAAATGGTTGCATAGAAATCTGCAAGAGAAATTTTCAAGATTTCGGTAGATGTCATAATTGTGGAAATTTAAATATAAGAAAAAATATATGCAAAGATTGTAAATATTTAGAATTAGAAAATATACTATACTTTTCTATAGATAATGATGAAATTGTTAATACAATTATTCAAATAACAGAGTTAGATGAAAATGCAAAGGAATGGGAAATTTGGAGATGGATTGATTATAGTACGTTGAAAGATATTAAATATTTAGATCATGGAGCATTTGGCACTGTTTGGAAAGCAGAATGGAAAGATATGCCTGAAGGGTTATTTGAAATCTACAATTCTAATCAAGTTGCTTTGAAAAAACTTATAAATTCAAAAAAAATGAGCCGTGAATTCTCGAGAGAGGTAAATATTAAATATAATAACATACCAAAATATTTTTTGTATTATGTAAATAAATATAATTTCTTTAAAACTTATATCTTTTATAAATATACAGTTACTAAGAAATTTCCGCTGTCGTTCCAGATTTGTTTTGCCAATTTTTGGTATAACTCAAGATCCAGAGACAATGGAATATGCAATAGTTTTACGATATATGAATAATGGAAATTTAAGAGATTATCTTCTGCAAAATAAAACATTACCATGGACTGAACGATTATTTTTATTAGAGTCATTTCTTGCAGGATTAGATTTTCTTCATTATAAAGGATATATTCATTGTGATCTTCATCCTGGTAATCTAATGATTACTGAAGCATTTGATAATTTAAAATTCATAAGATTAGGAGATTTAGGATTTTGTAGACCTGTAGATGAGACTAAATCGTCCAAGAGATATGGGGTATTACCATATATTGCACCTGAAATATTGAACCAAAATGAATATACTCAAGCTTCTGATATTTATAGTGTTGGAATTATTATGTGGGTAATATCAACAGGAAAGATACCATTTTCTAACAGAGCTTATGATCTAGAATTAACTTTAGAAATTCTTGATGGACTTCGACCCAAAATTAAAAAAGGCACACCTCAATGTTATGCAGAATTGATGAAAAAATGTTGGCACAAAGATCCATCTGAACGTCCAAGGATTGAAATAATTCATAGAATATTAGGTGATTGGGCTATTGAATTGAAACTTAATGAACAAGCAGAATTTTCACTTGAGTTTTTTAATGCAGATCAAGAAATAAAAAATGAATTAATATCTACTGAAACTATTCATTCTGAGGCATCTCTAATAAGTAAACCTTTACCTCTTTTGTCTCCTTTACCTCAATTACCTCCTTTTCAATATTCAAATTTTAATCTTAGCAATACTGATTGGAATGAATTATTCGAACAATAATATTTGATATTTAAATATCAATTTATTTAATGAAACTAAAGCTATTATTTATTATTATCCTTTTTAAATTGTTATTGTTTAAATTTTATCTTTCATATTTAATTAATTATTTAATAAATATAATTCAAAAAATTCATAAGTTTTTGACTTTTATTTATGTTACAGATCTGTTGTATTTATTGACAATATCCAAGATCTTCTTTTTAGGAACCATCAGAATTTTCGCAATTACGTTGGTTGTGTTTATTGACTAGGATATTACAATGCAAACTTTTGACGTTTTAAAAGTTTAAAACTAGATCCTATCATTCTTGTCATCTTATGTCACAATATAGAGTAAAATTGTTATGTTTACATTAATAAAGATGAACCAACCCAACATATATGACATACAACCTCAGCCTAAATAAATAAATATGTCTGAAAATAAATTGTAAAATAGTCAAATGAATAAATTCCTGTTTTATAAATATTTGATACAAGGTATACACAGCTTTTTTAATTTATCTCGTCATTTTACAGTTTGGAACAGTCTGGAATTATTAACTCAGCAAAGTGTCCACAGTGCTTATGCAACTATATTTTTTGATAAAGAAATTTTATCGGATGCTTATCTTTTTAAGTTCAATATATATTCACTTATTCCAAATATTTAATGTCATTTTAATCAACGAAATTAATTTTATCTTCACTCAACAACTTCTTTTCAAAAGAGGCATAAAACTTTGGTATTTTTTTTTTCAAAAAATTTTTCACGGTCCAGTATATACTTATTCAAAAAAAATTTATTTAAATGTGGCAAACAATTTTTTATTTATTTATGTTTGCGTACCTAAATTTTGTCCTTCGTTTTCTTCTCTTTCAAACCAAAATTAAATCCTTTATTACTAATGGTGTGTTCTCACAAAAATTAAAATTTCAAACTTGTATATTATTTTAATATCCCAAAGTTGGAAAGAGTATATAGCATATAGAGAGTTTCACTTTCGACCTATAGACGAAATTACATCACCTGGAAGATATGGTGTTTTACTATACATTGCACCTAAAATATTGAACCAAAATGAATATACTCAAGATTCTGATATGTATAGTGTTGGAATTGTTATGTGGGTACTATCAACAGTTTGGCCTTGAATTAACTTTAGAAATTCTAAAAGGTCGACTAAAAATTAACAAGGCACACCTAGATGTTTTGCAGAATTGATGAAAAAGTGTTGGCACAAAGATCCATCTGAACGTCCAAGTGCTGAAATTCTTAAAGATATATTAAGTGAATGGACTTATGAATTGACATTTAATAAGCAAACAGAAGATTCACTCGAGTTTTTAAATGCAGATTAAGAAATAAAAAATGAAAATTTTGAGTTATTATCTCTGAAACTATTCATTTCTCATAATCAAACCTTTACCTCTTTTGTCTCCTTTTCAATATTCAAATTTTAATCTTAGCAATGCTGATTGGAATGAATTATTTGAATAATAATATATGATATTTGAATATCAAGTGATACTAAAGTCAACTATTATTTATTTATTTTTTTAAATTGCTATTGTTTAAATTTTATCAATTAATTATTTAATAAATATATAAAATATTAATTCAAAGAATTCATCAGTTTTTGATTTCTATTTTTGTCACAGAAATGTTGTATTTATAATAAATCTTTGACAATATCCAAGATCTTTTTGGAAACTATTTGAATTTACTCAATTACAGCTGTGTATTTATTAGGATATTACAACGCAAATTTTAGAAGTCTTAAAAAAATGTGAATAATTTTTAAAACAAGATGCTATCATTCTTGGCATCTTATAAATGGCACAATATCGAGAAAAATTGCTATGTTGATGTTAGAAAAGATGAACCAACCTAACATATATGACATACAATCTAAATAAATAAATACTATATGTCTGAAAATAGTCAACAGAATTAAGGAAGAGAGCGTTAATCGATTCTGTCTAATCCCTAATCGGTTCGGTAAATAATTTATTAGATATTTATTGATTAAATAATTGGTTAAATAATTGATTGGTTATTAATTAAATAATTAGTAAACGATTTTATTCAAATAGATAAATCAGAAATTTTGACTTATTTTCCGTCATAATTGTGATTGAATCTGCTCCAAATAGACTCTAAGATCATTAAGTTCCTTTTCTCTATTACCACCAAATCTTATTCCTTATCTTAACTTATCTTAACTTTGGATCGTTAAAATTTAAGAGGAAACTTTAGATCTTAAACGAGATAGAGTAAAGCGAAGATTATTAATGATTATTATTATTATATATATGATAATTGTTATTATATTATGACGATGCTTGATTATTTTTACTTAATATGTAGTTACTATTTAATGCAATATTTATTATTTAACAAATTATTGCTAAATTTATCCCATTGTTATTTTATTTTTTATTTATTATTCTCAGATGGAAAACCTTACTTTATTCTTTTAAGAGATCATGATTATTATTTTTAAAAGATATTGTCTGAATTGATTAATTATGCTAATTTCACGTATGTAATCTTGAATTATTTCGATCAGAAAAGAAAGATCAATAATTTATTTTTTTAATTTTTGAAAAACATTGTATAAAACGTTTTTTACAAATATTTTATGATATTATTTAAGTTGGATAAATTAAGTGAATTGTGTAAATTGCAATATGGAGTATGTGATGATAAAAGAGCTATAAAAGAAGTGCTTATAAAAATAGTGACAACAAAAGTGAAAACAAGTCAAAAAATCTTTATATTGATTTTTAACTTACGATCATAATCTTCTTAATATCCTAAACCAGCCCAGCTTGTTCTAATATCTTTTCTTCAGTAATGAAATCAGATTCATGTGATTTTTTAATATTATCATCATCCCCACTCAATAGGATCAAGTTAAGTATTTATTGTGGATTAAACATGTCATCAGCTTCCCTTCTTTATTCCCTTTAATATATTTGGAATTATAAAATCGTTTATATATAATACACAAGAAATTCATTATCCTCTGTAAAATTGCTTATCGTTAACGATCTTAATTGCTACCTTGTTTCCGCAAACGATACTTTGTAAAAGATGTGATAAAACTTTATATCCATTTCTTCTTCAAATGAGAAAGAATTTAAAAGATGCGAAATGAGATTCATTCTTAATGCAAAACTTTGAACTTATGAATTACTCTAAATAAAAATAAATAATAAAATATAATACAACGAAAAATAATAAAATAAATATAATATATAATCATTACCTGCCCCGCTGCATCCATAACTAAAGTAGCTTTCTTGACTTCATTTGAAACATGATTTAAATAAATCCATCACCTTTAGATTTTTACAACTAAAATCAAGTTCATGAACTAATTTCTTTAATCCATCTAGTGCTAACAATATTTTTGTAAAGATTGTTGATGAAGATTAGAAATATAATTAAATGATTCGAATGCGAAATACTATTATTTCTTTAATATATCATGTAATAAGTCTTTTAATGGATTTTTTAATAATTCTTATAAAGATTCTTGTTGTATCGAGCCTAAATCTATTACCCTCTAATTTTCATATAAAATTTTCAATCGTTCATTATAATTAACGATCTTCATTGTACTCTATTTCCACGAACGATACTTGATAAAGCATATAAAAGACTTCGATATTATTTCTTTCTTCGGATGAGAGTGAATTCAAAAGGTGAGAAATGAGATTCATTCTTAGTGCATGACTTAATACAATATATGGATATGTGATATACAATGTGATAAATAATCAAACATATGATATATGCGAAAATGTACCTCGAGTCCTTCATATATTTCCTTAAACTCTTCAGTTGCCTCGAATAACAATTAATAGATTTGGATTATTATTTTTAGAAAATCACGCCACCTCATAATAGCCACACAATTATTAGAATTGTCAGGCAAGATTTAACTTTATGCAAAAAGCAAATCTGGATTTCCAAAAAGATTTTCTATTTATAGAGATTTGGCACATTCTTAATGCAGATCGGTTATACAAAATAATAAGATGTCTTTTAATTTTCAAAGGCGTTTGTTTAATTATAGAAATTAATAAACTTCCAAGAAAACCCGATTTTAGAAATTAGTATTTCAACTTTATGCACCTCAAAAATTACTTTTAATTACATATCCTAAAACATATATAAATTACTTATTTGAATAAAGTTTTACGATTCTCTTATAACCTTGGCTTGGCTTACATCGTAAATTCATCTCATTTAAAATCTAATTTATTCTTTTTAAAACACTTAAATTCTCTGCATAAATGGAAAATATATATTGCAATGAACATGGAATCCCAAAAGGTGAAGAGGAAGCATTTCGGTTTTTCTTGAAATCAGCTGAAGGAGGAAATATTGCTGGACAAGATAATCTTGGACATTTTTATCGAAATGGAATTGGAACAGCTATAGATGAAGAGAAAGCATTTATGTGGTACTTGAAATCAGCTGAAGGGGGAAATAGTAATGGACAGAATAGTCTTGGATATTGTTACGGTAATGGAATAGGAACCACAAAAGATGAAGAGAAAGCATTTCAGTGGTACTTGAAATCAGCTGAGGGCGAAAATAGTTCAGGACAATATAATCTTGCAAATTGTTATCGATATGGGAATGGAACAACAAAAGATGAAGTGAAAGCATTTCAGTGGTACTTGAAATCAGCTGAAGGTAATAATCGTAATGGACAAAATCATCTTGGAGAATTTTATTACTTTGGGATTGGAACCACAAAAGATGAAGAGAAAGCATTTCAGTGGTACTTGAAATCAGCTGAAGGGGGGAATAATAATGGACAGTCGAATCTTGGATATTGTTATGAAAATGGAAAAGGAACAACAAAAGATGAAAAAAAAGCATTTCAGTGGTACTTGAAATCAGCTGAAGGGGGAAATATTACTGGACAATATAATCTTGGACGTCGTTATCAACATGGGATTGGAACAACAAAAGATGAAGAGAAGGCATTTCAGTGGTACTTGAAATCAGCCGAAGGTGGAAATATTGATGGACAGAGTAGTCTTGGACGTTGTTATGAAAATGGAATTGGAACAACAAAAGATGAAAAGAAAGCATTTCAATGGTACTTGAAATCAGCTGAAGGAGGGAATAATGATGGACAGTTCATTCTTGGAACTTATTATTTAGAAGGAATTGGAACCGCAAAAGATGAAGAGAAAGCATTTCAGTGGATTATAAAATCAGCTGAAGGGGGAAATGAATTTGGAAAAAAATTAATTGAAATGGCCTATAGAGATGAATTTGAAATCTCTACAATTAAGAAAAATCAAAATAAATCAAATCAAAATGCTAATAGAAAGGATAGTAGTTTAGCACCTTCTAAATCACCTATTAAAAATTTAAACAGTATTGAAGATTTAAATATTGAAAATCACAACTGCTGCATTTGTTGGCAAAAAAATGGTTGCATTGAAATTTGCAAGAAGAATTTTCAAGATTTTGGTAGATGTTATAATTGTGGAAATTTCAATATAAGAAAAAATACATGTAAAGATTGTAAATCTTTAGAATTAGAATATATACTTTACTTTTCCATAGATAATGGTAATATTGTTAATGCAATTATTCAAATGACAGAGTTAGATGAAAATGCAAAGGAATGGGAAATTTGGAGATGGATTGATTATAGTACGTTGCAAGATATTAAATATTTAGATAAAGGAGCATTTGGTACCGTTTGGAAAGCAGAATGGAAAGATATGCCTGAAGAGTTATTTGAAATCTGAAATTTCAAACAAGTTGCTTTGAAAAAACTTCTAAATTCAAACAAAATGAGCTTTGAATTTTCAAGAGAGGTAAATATTAAATATATTAACATGCCAAAATATTTTTGTATTATACAAATAAATACAATCATTTTAAAACTTTGTATCTTTTATGAATATGCAGTTACTAGCAAACTTCCACTGTCGTTCCAAATATGTTCTACCAATTTTTGGTATAACTCAAGATCCAAAGACAATGGAATATGCAATAGTTTTACGATATATGAAAAATGGAAATTTAAGAGATTATCTCCAGCAAAATAAAATATTATCATGGACTGAACGATTATTGTTATTAGAGTCATTTCTTGCAGGATTGAATGTTATTCATGATAAAGGATATATTCATTGTGATCTCCATCCGGGTAATCTAATGATTACTGAAGCATTTGATAATTTAAAATTCATAAGATTAGGAGATTTAGGATTTTGCAGACCTAAAGATGGAATTACATCATCTGGAGGATATGGTGTATTACCATATATTGCACCTGAAATATTGAACCAAAATCCATATACTCAAGCTTCTGATATATATAGTGTTGGAATTATTATGTGGATGATATCAACAGGAAAGATACCATTTTCTAACAGAACATATGATCTAGAATTAACTTTAGAAATTCTTGATGGACTTCGACCTAAAATTAAAAAAGGCACACCTCAATGTTATGTAGAATTGATGAAAAAATGTTGGCACAAAGATCCATCTGAACGTCCAAGGACTAAAATTATTTATAGCACATTAGGCATTTGGGCTGTTGAATTGAAACTTAATGAACAGGCAGAATTTTCACTTGAGTTTTTAAATGATCAAGAAATAAAAAATGAAGATTTTGAATTATTATCTACTGAAACTATTCATTCTGAGGCATCTCTCATAAGTAAACCTTTACCTCCTTTACCTCCTTTTCAATATTCAAATTTTAATCTTAGCAATACTGATTGGAGTGAATTGCTCGAATAATAATATCAATTTATTTAATGAAACTAAAGCCATTATTTATTATTATCCTTTTTAAATTGTTATTGCTTAGATTTTATCTTTCATATTATCAATTAATTATTAATAAATATATAAACTATTAAATTAAAAAATTCATAAGTTTTTGACTTTTATTTATGTAAAGAATTTTTGTATTTAGAATAAATCTTTGACAATATCCAAGATTACTGGGCTTATTTGATTTTAATCTAAGATCTTCCTTTTGGAGACCATCAGAATTTTTGCAATTATGTTGGTTGTGTTTATTGACTAGGATATTACTTTTAAAAAAAATGGGAATAAGTTTAAAACTAGATGATATCGTTCTTGTCATCTTATGTCACAATATAGAGTAAAATTGTCATGCTTACATTAAAAAAGATGAACCCCCAACATATATGACATACAACCTAAATAAATAAATAAGATGTCTGAAAATAAATTGTAAAATAGTCAAATGAATAAATTCCTGTTTTATAAATAAAAGATATACACAGTATGCGCTGTTTTAATTTATCGTGTCATTTTACAGTTTGGAACAGTCTGGAACTATTAACTCAGCAAACATTTTAATGCTTGTCAGAGTAAAAAAATTTTCATGTCATGCTGAAATAATAATAATAATTATAAGTGGCCACAGTGCTTATGCAACTATATTTTTTGATAAAAGAAATTTTATCGATGCTTATCTTTTTAAGTTCAATATATTCAAATGGAAGTTATTACATTTTATATTGAAAATTTATAAATATACAATTATTCCAAATATTTAATCCCATTATAATTAATTTTATCTTCCCTCAACAACTTTTTTTTCAAAAGGGACATACAACTTTGGTATTTTTATTCAAAAAATTTTTCACGGTCCAGTATATACTTATTCAAAAAAAAATTTCTTTAAATGTGGCAAACAATTTTTTTATTTATTTATGTTTGCGTACTTAAATTTTGTTCTTCGTTTTCTTCTCTAAAGCAACATTAAAATCTTTATTACTAAATTATTAGAATTATTTAACAATTCTAACAAATATTTATCGAAATTTCATTCTGATGTGATACATTTTCAAACCTATACATGCAAGTTTGAAAATTTAATTTTTGTAAGAACACATCTTTAAAATAATAACAGCAAAACAAATATGAAACTTACAACAACAACAAAATAATAAATAATATTAATTATAAAAATTTTGATCAAAAAATGAAATTAAATACACAAAAAAAATCAACCACCAAAATGATATTACTACTTGTAGTAATAATGATATTATTATTAAACTCTTTTATAAATCTCAATTAAAAATAAATAAAAAAATTAAATACGTAACCAATATTATTTTAATCAGCCACTATTGTATATTAAGCGAGGTAACAATGGATATAAAATCAAAGAAGTAAAAACGTAATTATTATTAAATTCCCAATTTAAAAATAATTTTTAATAAATTTTAAGTAAAATAATTATTTACCTCTTGTTTAAATCGAAGTTTCTAACACTATTTGATTCATTTAATAGGTGCAAGTTAAATAAAGTGTTTGAATTTCAAATTCAACAATTTTTTGAAAAGCAGGTTTTCTTTTTAAAAGGTTGCCTCTATTTTTAAGAGTTTTGCGAAAAATGCCAAAACCTGATTTTCAACTGTTACTATATATGTATCTCAACTTTAAGATATTAAAATAATATACAAATTTGAAAATTTGATTTTGCGAGAACACATCTTTAATCATATAGCATTTTATTGTTTGCTTGTTAGAGAAGAAAAGCGAACAAAATTTAGGCAATAAAGAATAAATAAATAAACAATTGTTTGTCCACGATTAAAGAAAGTTTTTTGAATAAGTATAATATCGGATCGTGGAGAATTGTTATGCAAAAAAAAAAAAAAATAACAAAGTCCTATGCCTCTTTTTTTTTTTTTATCAAAAAATACATTGCACAAGTGCCGTGGCCACTTCTTATTATTATTTTAAAATGAAAAATTTTTTACTCCGGCCTGTAATAAAGTTGCGCGTACTGTGTATAAAATATATATCAAGTATTCTAAAAAAACGATTAAAAAACAAATGAGGTGAGAAAATAGAAAATATTTATTTTCTGTTGACTATTTTCAGACATATGTATTTATCTTATTTAATTTATTTAGATTGTATATCATATATGTTGATTCGGCGTCTTTTTAACATAAACATAACAATTTTACTCTAGATTAAGATAAAAATATAATTTTAAAATTATTTATTTTGATATTATAATTTTAACAAAGTTGCAAACTTTTTCAAAACTTCAAAATTTGCATCCATACAACTGTAATTGAGCAAATTCTGATAAGATCTTGGATCAAAATCAAATAAACCCAGTTATATTGGAAATTTGAATTTTAAATACAATTCTGTAATAAAAATAAAAGTCGAAAATTTGATGAATTTTTTGAATATTTTATATACTTATTAAATAATTAACTGAAAAATGAAAGATAAAATTTAAACAATAGCAATTTAAAAGGATGGTAATAAATAATAGTTTTAATTTCATATATAAATTGAAATTCAAATGTGATATATTATTGTTCAAATAATTCATTCCAATCAGTATTACTGATGCTGAGATTAAAATTTGAATATTGAAAAGGAGGCAAAAGAGGTAAAGGTTTGCTTATGAGAGATGCCTCAGAATGAATAGTTTCAGTAGGTAATGCTTTAAAATCTTCATTTTTTATTTCTTGATTTGCATTTAAAAACATGAGTGAATTTTCTGTTTGTTCATTGCTTACCAATTCAATAATCCATTTACGTAATGTGCCAATAATAAGTTTAGTCCCTGGACGTTCATAGGGATCTTTGTGCCAACACTTTTCCATCAATTCTACATAACATTGAGGTGTGCCTTTTTTAATTTTAGGTCGAAGTCCATCAAGAATTTCTAAAGTTAATTCTAGATCATATGCTCTGTTAGAAAATGGTATATTTCCTGTTGCTATCACCCACATAATAATTCCAACACTATATATATCAGAAGCTCGAGTATATTTATTTCTATTCAATATTTCGGGTGCAATATATGGTAATACACCATATTTTCCGGATGATTTAGTTTCATCTACAGGTCTACAAAATCCTAAATCTCCTAATCTTATGAATTTAAAATTTTCATATGTATCAGTAATCATTAGATTACCAGGATGAAGATCACAATGAATGTATCCTTTATCATGAATAACTTCTAATCCTGTGATAAAAGAATCCAATAACCATAATCGTTCAATCCATGGTAATGTCTTATTTTGCTGAAGATAATCTCTTAAATTTCCATTTTTCATATATCGTAAAACTACCGCATATTCCATTGTCTTTGGATCTTGAGTTATACCAAAAATTGGCAAAACAAATTTGGAACGACATCGGAAATTTGCTAGTAACTGTATATTTATAAAAGATATGAAGTTTTAAAATAATTACATTTATTTGTATAATACAAAAAAATATTACGGTTTATATATTTGATATTTACCTCTTTTAAAAATTCAAGGCTCATTTGTTTTGAATTTGTAAGTTTTTTCAAAGCAACTTGATTGAAATTGTAGATTTCAAATAACTCTTCAGGCATATCTTTCCATAGTGCTTTCCAAACAGTGCCAAATGCTCCTTTATCTAAATATTTAATATCTTTCAACGTATTATAATCAATCCATCTCCAAATTTCCCATTCAATTGCATTTTCAGCCAACTCTACTATTTGAATAATTATATTAACAAAATTATCAACATCCGCATCCTTTGAAAGGTATATCCTATATTCCAATTCTAAATATTTACAATCTTTACATACATTTTTTCTTATATTTAAATTTCCACAATTATGACACCTACCAAAATCTTGAAAATTTCTCTTGCAGATTTCAATGCAGCCATTTTTTTGCCAACAAATACAACAGTTGTGATTTTTAAGATTTAAATCTTCAATACTGTTTAAATTTTTAATGGGGGATTTAGAAAGTACTAAACTAATATCCTTTTTATTAGTATCTTGACTTAATTTATTTTGATTTTTCTTAATTGTTGAGAAATCAAATTCACTTCGATAGAACGCTTCAATTACTTTTTGGCTATCATGAAATCCCCCTTCAGATGATTTTAAAATCCACTGAACACCTTTCTCTTCATCTTTTGTGGTCCCTGTTCCAGCTAAATAACGATTTCCAAGTAAAAACTGTCCGTGAATATTTCCTCCTTCAGCTGATTTCAAGAACCACTGAAATGCTTTCTTTTCATCTTTTATGGTTCCTATTCCATCATCATAACAAACTCCAAGATTACACTGTCCTCTACTATTTCCTCCTTCTGCTGATTTCAATGACCACTGAAATGCTTTCTCTTCATCCTTTGTTGTTCCAATTCCATCGCAATAACAATATCCAAGACTAGACTGTCCTCTGCCATTTCCTCCTTCGGCTGATTGCAAGTACCACCAAAATGCTTTCTCCTCGTCTTTTGTTGTCCCAATTTCATTTAAATAACAATCTCCAAGGCTACACTGTCCATCAGTATTTCCACCTTCAGCTGATTTCAAGTACCATTGAAATGCTTTCTCTTCATCTTTTGTTGTTCCAATTCCACGTTTATAACAACGGGCAAGATTGTATTGTCCCGTACTATACCCTCCTTCAGCTGATTTCAAGTACCACTGAAATGCTTTCTCTTTACTTTTTGTTGTTCCAAATCCACGTTTATAACAACATGCAAGATTATATTGTCCTGTAGTATTTCCCCCTTCAGCTGATTTCAAGTACCATTGAAATGCTTTCTTTTCATCTTTTGTTGTTCCAATCCCAAGTCGATAACAACGTGCAAGATTATGCTGTCCTTTACTATTTCCTCCTTCAGCTGATTTCAAGTACCATTGAAATGCTTTCTCTTCATCTTTTATTGTTCCTATTTTATTTTCAAAACAGAATCCAAGATTAAACTGCCCATTAATATTCCCTCCTTCAGCCGATTTCAAGTACCATTGAAATGCTTTCTCGTCATCTTTTATTGTTCCGGTCCCATGTTCATAACAACATCCAACATCATACTGAGCAACATTATTCCCTTTTTCAGCTGATTTCAAGAAACTCTGAAAGGCTTCCTCTTCATCCTCTGTGGTTACATTTTCATTACAGTATATATTTTCCATTTATACAGAGAACTTAAGTTTTTAAAAAAGGAATTTATGCATAAATTCGAGTAAAATTTAAATGAGTGAATTTACTATGTAGAGCCAGGTCAGGTTATAAGAGAATAGAAAAATTTTATTAAGTAAAATATATATATGTTTTAGGATAAGTAATTTTTGAGATACGTAAAGTTGAAATTTCGTTTGTTTATAAATATTAGAATTCATGTTGATCATTATTTGTGGATTTCTAAAATTGGTTCGCCTTAGAATATTCTATTTGCTAATTTCTATTGTTTCATCTTGAAAAATTCATTTTCAGGATATATTTTCTATAATTAGAACTTTAGCCATTAAAAAATTAATTAATCTGTTTTGTACAACCAGTCTACTTCTGATTGTACTCCCGAATGTTCGCAATAACGCCAAAAAACCAATATAGTCAAGAAATTCAAATCAAAATTTTTAAAAATTTCCATGTCATACATAACTTGCAATTTTGTTAATTTATATATTAATATATTAATTTGTATTCTTACCGCTTACCCCACCCCATTTTAGTACGGTTTCTACAACAGAAATCTGTTGTAATTATTATTCGAAGCAACTGAAGAGTTTAAAGAAATATTTGAAGGACTAGAAATACCTCGCAGTACAACATTTTCTATTGCCTATTTATTATGTTTGATTATTTATGACATCATTTCATATTATATTCACGTATTCCTGTATTATATTGGGTCTTATTAAAATCTTTTTTCGAAACGGAAAAACTTTGAATCCTAATGATTATTATCTGAGCTATTCTTTTTGAAAATGACGAGGATGATAAGGATGATGAATTATTACAAGAATCATTAAAAGATTCATTACATAATAAATTAAATCTTGATAATAATAATAATTATAGGATATGTATAGGAATAGAAATAAGCATAGATATAAGAATTATAATTATTCAAAAGAAATCACCGCCACAATATGACAAAGAAAATAATCGTATCTCAAATAATTTTATTTCTCAATTAATCCAGCCATCATCACAGAAATTTTGTATTATCGGCATTATTTAGATTAAAAGAATTAGATCATGAACTTGATTTTGGTTTTAAATTATTTAAAGGTGAATTGAAATTTATAATTTCACTTTGAATCGTGATTCAAATGAAGTCGAGAAGAAAACTGCTTTAGTTATTAATGCAGCAATTGCAGCAATGCAATTAATGATTATATTCTAATTTATTATTTATTTTTCTTATATTATATTTATTTTTATTTTATTAATTTTTATTTATTTTGTTTGTTATTAATTTATCATTATTATTTATTTTTATTCATCATATTTATTTATAGAAAATCCATTAGCTCAAATTCATGCGCTAAGAATGAATTTCATTTCTCATCTTTTAAATTTATTCTCATCCGAAGAAGGAAATGATATAAAAGTTTTATCACGTCCTTTATATGCCTTATCAAGTATCGTTCGTGGAAATAAGGTAGCATTGAAGATCGTTAGGCCTTATCTCGATTAATAATTTTATATTAAAAATAGAATTTCGTGTTCATTATTTATCACCGATTTTATAGATCTAAATATGGTTAAAGGGAATAAAGAAGGGAAGCTGATAGCGTATTTGATCAAAAAATAACAAGAGAATTCATTAGTATCTTCATTTTTCGGATATAATAGGATCTTAGTGTTAATTATTTCAATTCTGTTCACTTTACTTAATCATTTGATGATGATGATGATGATGATGCTGATGATGATGATGATGATGATGATGATGCTGATGATGATGATGATGATGATGATGATGGTGATGATGCTGATGATGATGATGATGATGATGAAAAATCACGAAAATTTTATTTCGATACTAAAGAAAAAATACTTAGAGAAATATCAATGATAAGGAAACATTATCCTTTCAGTGTTCCGTCCAAAATAAGTTAAAGGTATAGTTATCGGAACAAGATTATTTAGAAGATTATGATCGTAAATTAAGACTTTTGGCTTTCCTTCACTTTTTCTATTCTATTATCACTCTCTTATCTTCACATAACAATTATAAACAATAATAATAATTATCATATCCGCCAATTTTCAGAATGGAGATTTTAGGGTGGTATTATATATCTTCCCCAGATTACCAGAAATTTTTCTACCCCACATGATATTTTATGTAAATTTCGGGGGTTAGTGTTAGGGTTTGTCAGGGGTAATATATTTATCATCGTGTGTCACATCCTTCGAATTTCGATTTTTATTAAATATCCTGGGGACTTGAAATTTTTTTACATGCGGAAACCATATTTGTCACCCAACATTCATCACCCTATTTTCTTCACGTGAATATAATATGTGAGATCACCCGCCAATTATGGACCAATTAAATTCAGAAAAATCATCTCCACGTGAAATTCATGTGGGGGTGGGGAGAAAAATTTCTGGTATACGTACTGGGGTAAATGGTATTATATTCGAGATCCCCCGTGATATGTCAAATGGTCATTGACAATACAATACTATTGCCAATAGTTATTTGAAAATTTTAAAATCCGATATTAAATATTACAGAACGCGAAATTTTTAAATAAATATTTCTTTTTTCTTTTTTTTCAATAAACACTTTATTTTATAACGAGTTTACCACGTCATTAGATAGTGAATATGATATTGAACAAGAAAATATTGCTAATAAACATTATAAAATTTCATATAATTACATTGTAGAAACAACTTGGAGACATGCTATTAAGAAAAGAGCATTTTGAAGTGAAAATGATTATAATAAGATACACGTGTATATCAATTTCAAATTAAATATGGATCAGCAAGTTGTTTCATCAAAAATAATTCCTACTACAGTAGCAAAAATTTATGAGTAGATAATTAATTATTTTTTTTTTTACAAATTCTATTATTATAAATTATTTTTTTAGGCTTAAATCCAAATACAAAAGCTATGATTTCATCTCCACTTTTATCTGGTTTACAACTAAATAATTTACAAAAAGAAAAAGAAGCTAAATGAAAAGGACATTGTACTTCTTCAACTCTTGAGAAACGTGCAAAAAAATAATATGATATAAATATCATCCATCAGATAAGAATCAGTTAGATCGGAATTACCACATTCTATCAATCATAAAGGCTGTAGATCATGGACAAACAATATAATTCTGGTGATTTAATTTTAATTTTACACAAGGATTATATTTACCAACTCAAATAACTCCATATATGTATGTACTGGTAAAAAACATCAACACTAAGGATTGAAGGCTTTTTCATGTTCTGCAGGGCAGTGAAGTGTTATAATATCCGAATAAAATTCCAATCGAATACATATAAATAGTTAATTGTTAGATAATTATTTTATTAATTAACTAAATCAAGACTTGATTCACAAATTCTAGCAACGAAAAATCCAATATAATCAATAACGAATATTTTTAAATAATTTAATATTTAAATATATCTTTCTAAATATTTATTAGAATTGCTAAATAATTTAATATAATAATAATTTAAAATAATAAAAATATGAAATATAATATTTATCAGTAATTTCAACAGCAACAACTACAACAAAATAATAAATAATATTAATTACAAACATTTATATTAAAAAATGAAATTAAAAACACTTAAAAAATTAACCATTATAATAATATTATCGTTTGTTATAATAATGATATAATTATTAAAAGTAGCAATAATAATAATATTATTTTATTAAGAGTCAATATCGCGTATAATCATCTATTTAATAACGATGGCCGTTGGAAAAATTTCTTAGATAGTTTAGTTAACTATTAACATCCTATTACAACAATTACTATCTTAATTAAGATAGCTGAAATTTGTTAAATGTTTGCATTTAATAATATTTCATTTTAATACACTTGATAATAAGAATAACATAATTGTATTATAATAATATTTATTTTATCATTATTATTTCTTATTGGGGTTGCTGATGTTTTGTTATCGATATTGCTGATGGTGTTAATTGCATTTATCTGTTATGTTGTTCAAATGGGCCTGGGCCGCCAATTTGATTTTTTTTAAAAATCATGCATGTAAAAAATATCGTAAAACTTGATGATCTAATTTTTTTCATGTTTCTTTGTGTCTTCAAAGAACATAGTGGGATTCGTTTGGAATTAGTTTTCGAATCAGTTGGAATCGTATTTTAATTAAAATTACACATTCTTAATTTATATAATTAATAAATATTAAGAAATATTATGTATTTTTTAGGGTATTTATAGTATAGAATATAGATTTTAAAAGGTTTGAAGGTTTTAACACTTAAAACATAAGTATTCGTTATTTAATACATTTGATATGCATTGGTTATTAATCTTAGTTTTATATGTATTTATATTCTATATCTATGTATACTAAAAAATCTTAATTTATCCTGTGTAATTTTAAGAGAATTTAAATTATAATAAGGAAAATTGTCTTGATTTTAATGCATTTATATTTATGAAGGGTTAGGCATGTTAATCTTGAATCTTCAATTTCTGTTCTAATGAAACAAACAATGATGATAATAAGTCAGAAGTAATAACAAAATTATTTTCATGATAATAATTTACATTTAGTAGAAATTTTTTTTTGAAATGTCTCGGGTTGTATGTACAAAGTCTACAGGGAGAATTAAAATGTAATTCTTAAATTGCATTCATTCTGGGTATATCATAAACAGATTTAATTGCATTTTTTTTAAATTTTAAACTATGACTTAATAAAATTTATATTGTAATTTAAAGAATAATTATTATATATATCTACCAGTTATCTGGATTACCCGAAATATTTAAAAAGATTCGATGAGTCATACTTTTTTTTTTTAATAAATTTAAAAATTCATATAATTTAAATAAATAATAATAATTCAAGTGACAATAATCCGAGTATTAATAATGCAAATAACAATACCAATGGAAAGATAGTAAAGAGATTTATTTCTCAATTATCGATTTCAACTTCTCTAATTAGAAATACTATTATCTTCTTTACAAGATGAAATTTATCCCCAACAACAAAAATATTATTTAAAAGGAAATAATTAGAATTATAATAAATATAATCTTAATTATAATAATAACCATGATATAAAAGAAATCATTCTTGAAAGTGATAAAACAACACCTGATAGTAGTAGTAATTATATGATATTATATGATGAAGATAATCAACTGGACTTGGTTACTTTACTTTTTTTTAATGCAATAATTATTATTTAATAATTATTGCTAAATATCTCACGATCTTTATTATTAAAACATAAAATTATTATATCAAAAAAATATTATTTTTTATTCTCAAAGATGGTAAAAAAAAAAGAACTGGAACAATTGTGTTAACCTTACCTCACCTTACTTTACTTATTCTTTTTCCTTATTCGTCCTTCTTTAAAAAAGATCATAATTATTATTTTAAAAGAATATCATTTGATAATTGAATTGTGTGATGTAAAATTTCACGTACGTTAAAAGATATTTAATCGTGTAATTATTTCGATGAGATTAATCGGATCAGAAAGAAAAGATTAATGATTTTTCGAAAAAAAAAATTGAATAAAACAAATGTTTTTCGTTCCAAATTTTTATTATTATGCATTGTTTAAATCGGATAAATTAAATTGGATAAATTAAATAAATTGTGTAAATAATAATAATGGAGTATAATTGTTATGTGGTGTTAAGGGAGTGATGATAGAAGTGCTGATAGAAAGAGTTGATAGTGAAAGTAAAGATAAGCCAAAAGTCTTTATATTAATTTTTAATTTAAGATCATAATCTTCTAAATAATCCTAAATCAGCTTGTCCCAATTTTAAACTTATTTGGGAAAATACTGAAAAGGATAAAGAATCATTGATATTTCTCTAAGTATTTTTTCTTGTGATTTTTAATGCTATCATCATCATCACCATCATCAACAATATGTTCAAGTAAAGTAAATTGAAATAATTCGCACCAAGATCCAAAAAAAATGAATTCTCTTGTAATTGTTGATCAGCATCTCTTCTTTATTCCCTTTGAGTATATCTGAATATAAAAAATCGGTGATAAATAATGAACACGAAATTCATTGTCAATTTTGATATAAAAAATGTAATAAATTTTTATACCATTTTCTTCGAGTGATTTTAAAAGATCAGGAATGAGATTCATTCTTAATGCATGGTTTTGAGCTAATGGATTATTCTTTAAGTAGGTATGATTAAAAAAGTAAAAAAATAATAAATAAAAATAAATAATGAATTAAATAAATAAAATAAATAATAATAATCAATATAATCATTACCTGCATCTGTATCGCTGCACCAATAGCTGAAGAAGATTTCTTCTCGACTTCATTTGAATCACGATTCAAAGTGAAATTATAAATTTCAATCCATCACCTTTAGATAATTTAATACAAAAATCAAGTTCATGAACTAATTCTTCTAATCTATCTAATGCCGATAATATAAGGTCATTGTGGATTAATTAAGAAATGTAATTATCAAAGAGCATGTGAAATACGATTATTTTTTTTTATGTCGTTGTGGTGGTGGGGGTTGTAATTTCTTTCGAATAATTATAATTCTTATACTCATACCTTCTTAATTATTATTATCAAAATTCTATATACCATGTAATGATTCTTTTAATAATTCTTTTAATGATTCTTGTAATGATTCGTCATTTTCAAAAAAGAATAACTTCAGATGATAATTATTAGGATTCAAAGTTTTTTCCCGTATCAAAATTAATTTTAATAAGATCAATAAGATCTAATTGAATATATGAATATGTAAATATAATTTGATATGATGTAACAAATAATAAATAGGCAATATGATATGTGAGAAAATGTTGTACCTCGAGGCATTTTTTATCCTTCAAATGTTTCTTTAAACTCTTCAGTCGCTTCGTCGAATAATTATCCCATTGTCCCGATTTCTGTGATAGACACCGAACTTGGTAAGCGGTGACAATATAAATTAATAAATATATTAAATATAAATTATTAAAATGATTGGAATTATTATTTTTAAATTTTTTTGAATTGTTGTTGTTTGACGACGACGTTCTCCTCAGAAAATTACCCACATCAATAAATAATAATAAATCACTTAACACAACACATATATAATATCAACACATTTATTAGAATTCGACCGTCAGGTAAAAATAATATCCTTATATAATAGCGAAATCTATTATAGATTTCCAAAAAGATTCTCTATTTATAGCTATTCGGGAGTATGTGACAATCAGAAATTTCTAAAGAACATTCTTAATTGCAGATCGGTATACAAAATAGGTTATTAAAAGAAAGTTCTAATAATGAAATTCTGAAAAGTTATACCCAATGATCGACGTGAATTAAAAAATTTATAAACGATTAACTAGCGTGCGTGTAAAAGCATCCTCGAAAAAATTACTTACAATTACATATTTCGAGACTTATATAAATTAATTATTTGAATAAAATTTAACTATTCTCTTATAACTTTAGTTTACATAGTAGATTATAGTAGATTCATCACATTTAAATCTTCTCGAATTATATATATATATAATATATTAAGTTTCAAAACTTATTCTTTTTAAAATTCATGTTCTCTGCATAAATGGAAAATAAATCTTGTAATGAAAATGGAACGACAATAAAAGATAAGGAAATATTCCAGTGGTGCTTAAAATCAGCTGAAGGAGCGAATAGTAATGCAAAGTATTATCTTGGAGTTTGTTATGAAAATGGGCTTGGAACAACAAAAGATGAAGAGAAAGCATTTCAGTGGTACTTGAAATCAGCCGAATTGGGAAATATTACTGGAAAATTTGATCTTGGACGTTGTTATCAATATGGAACCGGAACCACAAAAGATGAAGAAAAAGCATTTCAATGGTACTTGAAATCAGCTGAAGGGGGAAATAGTGATGGACAGTGTAATCTTGGACTTTGTTATGATAATGGAATAGGAGTCACAAAAGATGAAGAGAAAGCATTTCAGTGGTACTTGAAATCAGCTGAAAAAGGGAACAATGTTGCTCAGTATGATGTTGGATGTTGTTATGAACATGGGACTGGAACAATAAAAGATGAAGAGAAAGCATTTCAATGGTACTTGAAATCAGCTGAAGGGGGAAATATTATTGGACAATATAATCTTGGAAATTGTTATCGATATGGAATTGGAACAACAAAAGACGAAGAGAAAGCATTTCATTGGTTCTTGAAGTCAGCTGAAGGTGGAAATAGTGATGGACAGAATAATGTTGGATATTGTTATCAACATGGGTTTGGAACAACAAAAGATGAAGAAAAGACGTTTCAGTGGCTCATGAAATCAGCTGAAGCGGGAAACATTACCGGGCAATATAATCTTGCACGTTGTTATCAACATGAGATTGGAACTACAATAGATGAAGAGAAAGCATTCCAATGGTACTTGAAATCAGCTGAAGGGAAAAATATTGCGGGACAATATAATCTTGGACTTTGTTATA
The DNA here is from genome assembly GCA_003547095.1 of Diversispora epigaea. Lineage (NCBI taxonomy): Eukaryota > Fungi > Glomeromycota > Glomeromycetes > Diversisporales > Diversisporaceae > Diversispora > Diversispora epigaea. Next base: position 63,805 of record PQFF01000274.1, on the reverse strand, counting down.
ATAATGGAATAGGAACCACAAAAGACGAAGAGAAAGCATTTCATTGGTTCTTGAAGTCAGCTGAAGGGGGAAATAGTGATGGACAGAATAATGTTGGATATTGTTATCAACATGGGTTTGGAACAACAAAAGATAAAGAGAAGGCATTTCAGTGGTACTTGAAATCAGCCGAAGGAGGAAATAGTGATGGACAATATAATCTTGGACTTTGTTATGATATTGGAAGAGGAACCAGAAAAAATGGAGAGAAAGCATTTCAATGGTACATGAAATCAGCTGAAGGGGGAAATATTGCTGGACAATATAATCTTGGAGGTTGTTATCAATATGGAATTGGAACCACAAGAGATGATGAGAAAGCATTTCAGTGGTACATTAAATCAGCTGAAGGTGGAAATATTGATGGACAGTGTAGTCTTGGATATTGTTATTTAAATGGAATTGGAACAACAAAAGATAAAGAGAAAGCAGTTCAGTGGTTGTTAAAATCAGCTGAAAAGGGAAATGATCGTGGCCAACAATTAATTGAGTCATTATATAGATATGAATTTGGAATCTCTACAATTAAGAAATATCAAAATAAATTAAAGCAAAATACTAACAGAAAGGAGGATATTAGCTTAGCACTTTCTAAACCACCCATTATCGAAGATTTAAATATTAAAAATTACGCCTGCTGTATTTGTTGGCAAAGAAATGGCTGCAATGAAATTTGCAATAAAAATTTTCAAGATTTTGGTAGATGCCATAATTGTGGAAATTTAAATATAAGAAAAAATGTATGTAAAGATTGTAAATCCTTAGAATTAGAATATATACTGCACTTTTCTACAGGTAATGATAATAAGATGGTTAATACAATTATTCAAATGACAGAGTTAGATGAAAATGCAGAGGAATGGGAAATTTGGAGATGGATTGATTATAATAAATTGAAAGATATTAAATATTTAGATAAAGGAGCATTTGGTACTATTTGGAAAGCAGAATGGAAAGATATGCCTGAAGAGTTATTTGAAATCTGTAATTCCAATCAAGTTGCTTTAAAAAAACTTATAAATTCAAAAAAACTGAGCCGTGAATTTTTAAGAGAGGTAAATATTAATATACTAAAATATTTTTTATATTACACAAATAAATATAGTTATCTTATAACTTTATATCTTTTATAAACATACAGTTGCTAGCAAATTCTCACTGTCATTCCAAATTTGTTCTGCCAATTTTTGGTATAACTCAAGATCCAGAGACAATGGAATATGTGGTAGTTTTACGATATATGAAAAATGGAAATTTAAGAAATTTTCTTCAACCAAAAAAAATATTACCATGGATTGAACGATTATGGCTATTAGATTCTTTTATCTCAGGATTAGAAGTTATTCATGATAAAGGATATATTCATTGTGATCTCCATCCTGGTAATCTAATGATTACTGAAGCATTTAATAATTTAACATTCCTAAGAGTAGGAGATTTAGGATTTTGCAGACCTGCAGATGAAATTACAACATCTGGAAGATATGGTGTATTACCATATATTGCACCTGAAATATTGAACCAAAATGAATATACTCAAGCTTCAGATATATATAGTGTTGGAATTATTATGTGGGTGATATCAACAGGAAATATACCATTTTCTGACAGAGCATATGATCTAGAATTAACTTTAGAAATTCTAAACGGACTTCGACCTAAAATTAAAGAAGGCACGCCTCAATGTTATGTGAAATTGATGAAAAAATGTTGGCATAAAGATCCATCTGAACGTCCAAGGGCTAAATTTATTAAAGGCATATTAACTGAATGGATTTCTGATTTGACATTTGATGAAAAAGCAGGAACTTCACTTGAGTTTTTGAATGCAAATCAAGAAATAAAAAATGAAGATTTTGGATTATTATCTACTAAAACTATTCATCCTGAGGCATCTCTCATTTCCAAACCTTTACCTCTTTTGCCTCCTTTGCAATATTCAAATTTTAATCTCAGCATCAGCAATACTGATTGGAATGAATTACTGAATAATAATATATGACAGTTGGATTTTAATTTATTTAATGAAACTAAAGCTATTATTTATTATTATTTATATTTATTATCATCCGTTTTAAATTTTATCTTTTATGTTATCAGTTATGATTTTTTTTTAAATATTCAATAAATATATAAAATATTAGTTTAAAAAATTCATAATTTTTTGGCTTTATTTATTTTATAGAATTGTATTTGAAAGTCAAATTTAATTTTTGATTTGTGAGTCAACTGTAAAAATTCATATATATTATAGAATCTGGCATTTCACCAATGCAAAGTATCAATTGTTGAAATATAATGTAAAAACTAATATTGTAGGCATGTCAAAATATGACATTTGACCATCTTCTTACTAAAAGTCCGGTAAATTTTTTAAATATTAAAAGTCATTTTCCTAAGAACTGATCATGAAAAGATGAAATTTAGTTTATTGTGTTCGTCTTATCAAGGCGCATCTAATGGTGATATCTTGTGTCTTTAGGATCAATAAGAAAAGTTATTACATTCTATATACCATTTTTTAATTAAATAAATAAATATAGAGAAAATTTTTTCCTCTTGGAATTTAAATTTTATTATTTTATTATTATTGTTTTTTGAAGATAAAAAAATAACAATTTAAAAGATAACAAATTTTGATTGTAAGCACAATTTATTATATTGACCAATACAATGAAACATTTATAGAAACTAACTTTATGGTGAATACTGTTTGCATTGATTTTTCAAAAAACCAAAAATATAAATATATTCATTTATATTACAGCACTTTATCCTCAAAAATGAAATTATTTGAAGACGAATTTATTGTCACTTCGATAGTTTTACTTTTGCAATTGTTCAAATGATTTTACATTTTATATTGATTTTCAGGTATTTACATATATTTTATATGTATATTTATTATATATAATGATTTTATTTAAATTAATTAACTTTCAAATTTTTAAAAATTTTAATTATCATTTGGGTATATACAAATTTTTTCATTTAAAGAATTTTAGAATTTGTTGTATTGGATCAATCTTCATGTGCTTGTAACAATAACAAATATACTTCAAAATGAAAAAAAATCAAATATACCTTGATAATATATATATTGTTAATACATATATGTCTAATAAAATATTACTAACCATGTCTAAGATTGCAGCCATGTTATTATACTGGCTTTCTTTGTTGTTTAATGTTACTTGTTCTCCCTTTTACTTTTGCTTTTAAAAAAATAAAAATAAAATATTGCTTTCAATGTTTAAGCAGTTAACTTTGATTCGAAAATCAAAAAAAAAAAGTTATTTTAATTGAGCATTAATAAATTATACAACCAATCATATTTCATATGTATAAATCTTAATCACATAGTGGCGACGAAGTTATCACTTTTTTACTTTGATCCATGTTTTCTAATTCTTAAAGAATTTCTCTCAGTGATCACTGAGATTACTAAACCAACTAAATCTGTAAATAACTTTTAATTTAAATAATTTTCTATTTATAAACAAATAAATAAATTATGAGATAAAAAATAAATTCAAATTATTTTATCATCCAATCTTCTTAAATTCTGATATAGATAGAATGTAACCTTATGAATTTACATGCAATTTCAAGTGTCAAAATTATGTATGTAATATGTTGTTTGAAAATGATTTAATTCATGAATAATTGATTCTATCGTATATTGAAAAATAAATAAATTAATCGATGATTCAAATACCTAATTTTATAAATTTCACCAATTTAACTTCCAGCAAGCACTATAAATTTGCTTTGTCTTGTTTAATAAAAGATAATCTATTTATCAATAATTGCATGCCATCTTTGTAGAATAAATAATTAATATAAAATTTTTTTCTAAAAAAAAAAAAATTATTTATACTTACTAAATGTATCATATTCAGGAATAGTAGTTTTAGGTATGAGTCTACTTGTATATATTGCTTCAGGATGTATCTCATTTGGACCAGGACCATATTGAATAAAACTCTTGTTTAATTTATTTGCTGCTTTAACTTGTCTTCTTATTTCACCACTATAAGAATAATTAACAAGTTGAGATCTCAATTCTTTAGCAGTTGGACGATTGGAAGGTTCAAGATTCCAGCATTTTTCCATTATTTCTTTGAAAAATCGAGGAATTTTATACTTAATTTCAGGTTTACGACCTTTGCAAATGTCCATTACAAGATTTGTATTATGTGGAACATTATAATATGGTGGATAACTAGTTAGAACTTCTAACATGATCATACCAAAAGAATAAATGTCAGATGCTTGAGTGTATTCTCCTCTACTCAATGTTTCAGGTGCCATGTATGGAATCACACCATAAATTTTTTCTGGATCATTTTTAGTAACTGGTTTGCACAGTCCAAAATCAGTAATATAACTTANGTTTTAGGTATGAGTCTACTTGTATATATTGCTTCAGGATGTATCTCATTTGGACCAGGACCATATTGAATAAAACTCTTGTTTAATTTATTTGCTGCTTTAACTTGTCTTCTTATTTCACCACTATAAGAATAATTAACAAGTTGAGATCTCAATTCTTTAGCAGTTGGACGATTGGAAGGTTCAAGATTCCAGCATTTTTCCATTATTTCTTTGAAAAATCGAGGAATTTTATACTTAATTTCAGGTTTACGACCTTTGCAAATGTCCATTACAAGATTTGTATTATGTGGAACATTATAATATGGTGGATAACTAGTTAGAACTTCTAACATGATCATACCAAAAGAATAAATGTCAGATGCTTGAGTGTATTCTCCTCTACTCAATGTTTCAGGTGCCATGTATGGAATCACACCATAAATTTTTTCTGGATCATTTTTAGTAACTGGTTTGCACAGTCCAAAATCAGTAATATAACTTATAGCTAAAGTTGGATTAACTATGTTCCCAGGATGAAAATCTTTATGCATTAAGCCCATTTCATGGATATTTTTAAGCCCCATTGCAATACCTGATAAAATATAAGATTTTCTCTGCTAAGATAATTTTTCAAACTTGTTATTCAACAGTTTTCGAAGACTACCATATTTTGCATAATTCATAACCATCATATATTCTGTTGGATTTTTAGTGATGCCATATATTGCAATTGAATTTTTACCTCGAAACTTAAGTTGGTTTTTAATCTAAAATATTTATTAGCATAAAATAAAATAATTATATATTTAAAATAATGAAATTAAATAACATGAAATATTTACCTCTTGCAAAAAATCATTTTTATTTGTAAGATTATCAAGACTTTTTAAGCAAACAACTTGTTTACCATTCCTATACCAATCAACTTTATCAGAGAATCTAATAAATCCATCAAGCCAATTTGCTTTATATACTGTGCTAAAACCTCCTTTAGCAAGATATGTTACATTCTCAAATTTGCCAAATGGAATCCATTCAATAATTTCTTTATATTTATTTGCACTAAGTTGTATTTGTTGAATAAATTTATCAATTTCTCTATCTCCACTTGTCCATTTATAAAATTCATTTTGAAATTGTTTGGCATTACATGGTTGGCACCAATCACTTCCAGTATTATCTTGTTGACATTTACTACATTTTCCAAAATTACTAAAAATATTATGGATAATTGATTAGAGAAATTTTAATAATTATAAAATTAAATACTCACGGACTGTAATATTATAATTTATATTGATTAGTTTATTATTGATTAGAGAATTGAATTGTTATATAATATTAAAACATTGACTTTAATAATTATAAAATTAAATACTCACACGCTGTAATTAATTTATATTGATTAGTTTATTATTGATTAGAGAATTGAATTGTTATATAATATTAAAACGATAATTATAAAATTAGATACTCACTAGCTGTAATTAATTTGTATTGATTAGTTTATTATTGATTAGAGAATTGAATTGTTATATAATATTAAAACGATAATTATAAAATTAAAATTAAATACTCACTCGCTGTAATTAATTTATTTTGATTAGTTTATTATTGATTAGAGAATTGAATTGTTATATAATATTAAAACGATAATTATAAAATTAAATACTCACGGACTGTAATTAATTTATATTGATTAGTTTATTATTGATTAGAGAATTGAATTGTTATATAATATTAAAACGATAATTGTAAAATTAAATACTCACAAGCTGTAATATAATTTATATTGATTAGTTTATTATTGATTAGAGAATTGAATTGTTATATAATATTAAAACATTGACTTTAATAATTATAAAATTAAATACTCACTCGCTGTAATTAATTTATATTGATTAGTTTATTATTGATTAGAGAATTGAATTGTTATATAATACTATGCCGATAATTATAAAATTAAATACTCACACGCTGTAATTAATTTATATTGATTAGTTAGAGAATTGAATTGTTATATAATATTAAAACATTGACTTTAATAATTATAAAATTAAATACTCACTCGCTGTAATTAATTTATATTGATTAGTTTATTATTGATTAGAGAATTGAATTGTTATATAATATTTAAACGATAATTATAAAATTAAATACTCACACGCTGTAATTAATTTATATTGATTAGTTAGAGAATTGAATTGTTATATAATATTAAAACGATAATTATAAAATTAAATACTCACTCGCTGTAATTAATTTATATTGATTAGAATTGTTATAAAATATTAAAACATCGATTTTAATAATTATAAAATTAAATACTCACGAACTATATTGATTAGAAATATTAATATATGCAATTTATTAGCAATAATTTTAAAAATAACGTTTAATGTAACAATATTCCTACTATTCCGATTCATCCGATTCCAATTCTTCTGGTTCTCCTATTTCTTCCATTTCTTCCGTTTTTCTTGTTTCTTTCATTTCGCCGAATTCTTTAATTTCTTTATCTTTTTCCATTCCTTCTGTTCAATTTCTTTAAAATCGAAAAAAAAATGCATTATCGGATCGGATTAAATAAATTCCATTTTGTACAACAATAATGATTGAATGTTCAACTCAACTATTGTAGATCTTTAAAAGAAATTTCCATAGTCCAAATAATCCAAATACTCTCTTTGAAGTTAACGAACAACTGAGATTTTTGAATTCAAGATGACCAACGTTAAAAAAAAATCTAAATGTCTCTCTTTGAAGTCAACGAACCAACCTTCAAGATACAATCCATAATACAATACCAAGTATTAGTTAAGTGCTTTAAAAGTATTTCTTTAATATTATTATTAATGAATAATTTATTGTATTTAAAAAAAAAAAAATCAAAGGAAACAAATCCCTCAATGATACTATGACAGCATTTATAATTGATCAAAAAAGAGTTTGTTAAAAAAATTTAAAATTTATTCATAAGTTGAAATTATCAAATATCAGTATCATTAGTCTTTTACTGATTTTTATCATTTTTTTTTTAATTTATTTAATAAGTGAAAAAAGATCAAGCATAGAAAAAAGTTTGTTATATATTATTGTTGCTTTTTTTTTAAAAAAAAATTTTTATTTAATAAGTACTGAGTGTTTCCGATTGTCATAGGATATCGGATAATACCGTTATATCTTGTCGATTTAACAATAATATCGTGATCTCACGGATCATGATACAATTGTATCACTGATCTTATAACTCCACTGTCACGTCTGGACAACACAGAAGCAAAATTACACAACGAATTCGATTCTCTGCCACACCGATAGCTTACACTCTTTGTGTATCACTATCCTATTTTAACACAGTGTGACAGCTTTTAAATAACAACTACAAAATCGTGAGTATAGTCTGAAAGATACGTGAGCAAGTGAAGTAGAGGTATTTTCCCTTTTACTATATACGCTGGCAAAGCTAAAGAAGATTCAAATAACTTTATAGGAAGAGATAGAACGTTTATTTATAGTTAAAAGAAGATTCATTAGAAGTTAGGCAACAAAATATTACAACGGCTTGTTTCTATTCTGTTACTGCTTCCACTATCTGTAAATGTTATAAAATAAAGTAATATAAAAATAGAAAGATAAAAATATCAAAAATATCAAAATGTTGCTATCTTAAAAAATATGCTGCCTTCTTTTTTAGCTCTCTTTTTCTATTGTGACTTTTATATTTCTCTCTCATCATTTTCTTTCTTCCATCATTCCCATCATCGTACAACTCCATCATTTCCATCATTGTACAACTCAATCATTTCCATCATTATACAACTCCATCATTTTCATCATTGTACAACTCCATCATTTCCATCATCTGTGCTTCATCATTCCCATGCCACACGTTTTCCACACTATTACCTTTGTACCACCCTTCCAACCCTCAGTCGTCACCACACCACATTATTCAATGTGCTAAAATATCTCTATGATGAAAATTCTTCATAAAATTGGAAAAACTCATTAGGTGAATCCTTATCTAAATAATAATTTACAAAATAATACTACATCATGTTAAATGTCTTTTTCTGTTTATTTGACATCGTCAAAATTTATCAAATAAAAGCATTTTATTATTTTTTATGATAATAATTTACATTTTTTGAGAGAGAAGTGCAATACTTAAATTACATTCATTCTGGCATATTATCAGATGAAATTTATTTACTTATTAGTATTAATTAAATTTTTTAAATATATCTAAATTTTGTATACATATAAAATTAATTAAAACAGGTTTTTTTTTTTATTTTAAACAATATTATAACTTTTAAATAAAATGCTTTTATGTGTGTAGTTAAATTTATTTAAGAATAATTATTACATGTATATCGCCAGTTATTTATCATAGTATAGATTTTACCCTATTATTATTCCTTTTTCGGTGAAGTCACGGCACAAAATACCTTCACCCAATTGGTGAGTATTGGTAAGTTCTTAAGTTCAATCACTTGCCAACAATACTCTTTTTTGGGAAGATTTTCGTGACCCGAAATGGAAAAAAAAAGGTCAAGAATTTATATACATGGTACATGATAATGACCATTTAGAAGAATAACCTCCACCCACCCACCCAAAGAATAGCGGGTGTTTATATAATTTCTGAAATTTTTAAAAATAGTATTTTTTTTACTATCGCTAATAGGAAATTAATTATTTTACTATTTTCTATAAAAAATTTAATTTTTAATTCCAATCTTATTCATGTGGTGGAAACTCAAAAAAAAATAAATGGCTAGTTTGAAATATAAATTCTTTGCCTTGAAATATTTAAAATATTTATAGCAAAAGGTTGTGATGAAGAATTTTTAAAAGATAAATAANAAAATTTATCAAATAAAAGCATTTTATTATTTTTTATGATAATAATTTACATTTTTTGAGAGAGAAGTGCAATACTTAAATTACATTCATTCTGGCATATTATCAGATGAAATTTATTTACTTATTAGTATTAATTAAATTTTTTAAATATATCTAAATTTTGTATACATATAAAATTAATTAAAACAGGTTTTTTTTTTTATTTTAAACAATATTATAACTTTTAAATAAAATGCTTTTATGTGTGTAGTTAAATTTATTTAAGAATAATTATTACATGTATATCGCCAGTTATTTATCATAGTATAGATTTTACCCTATTATTATTCCTTTTTCGGTGAAGTCACGGCACAAAATACCTTCACCCAATTGGTGAGTATTGGTAAGTTCTTAAGTTCAATCACTTGCCAACAATACTCTTTTTTGGGAAGATTTTCGTGACCCGAAATGGAAAAAAAAAGGTCAAGAATTTATATACATGGTACATGATAATGACCATTTAGAAGAATAACCTCCACCCACCCACCCAAAGAATAGCGGGTGTTTATATAATTTCTGAAATTTTTAAAAATAGTATTTTTTTTACTATCGCTAATAGGAAATTAATTATTTTACTATTTTCTATAAAAAATTTAATTTTTAATTCCAATCTTATTCATGTGGTGGAAACTCAAAAAAAAATAAATGGCTAGTTTGAAATATAAATTCTTTGCCTTGAAATATTTAAAATATTTATAGCAAAAGGTTGTGATGAAGAATTTTTAAAAGATAAATAAATAAGCAATACTTTTTTTTCTAAATTTAAAAAATCAAATATTGTTATTGGGTGATAAATATTGATTCTCATCATCAATTAATAATTAAGTATTGTGTATAATTCAAGTAACAATAAACACCACCAACAAAAATATCATCTCAAAAGGAAATAATCATAATACAAAAGGAATTATTCTTGAAAGTAATAAAACAACACATGGTAGTGGCATCAGTAGAGTAATATTGATGATAGTAGTAGTAAAAATGGTAGTAAGATTATAGATTGAGAAGATTTTAATATTAATTCATTGATTTAAAAATAAAGTTACAAATAGGATCAACTATTATTAATGTTTTCTCTCTACAGAATCATTCAGCATTTTCGTAAGAGAATTTTGCAACCTCACCCTTACCTCCTTTAGTTCTATTCATCATCATTAGTTCTATTCATCACATCATTAACCTTCAAGATCTCAGCTTTTCATCCTTCATATCCTCCACCTTCTTCACTACCTTCTCATGGTCCTTTTATTGATTTTCTTAGTACGAACATATTTGTTGTTTATTGTTTGTTGATTATTGCCACAGTTTGATTTCTAATCACATTCTCTATTACACCAAATCCTGTTTTAACTTTGGAACATTGGAATTTCGAGAGGGAATTATAGATCATAACGAGAAAAGTTGATTGTATTCAATTTTAGAATGATTAATTGTTATTATTAATGATGATTATAATTATAATGAATTATTGTTACTTTGCTATTTTTACTTACGATAGTTATTATTCAATGTAATAATTATTTATTTAATAAATTTTTGCTAAATTTGTCTCTCACCATCTTTACCGTTATTTTTTTTTTATTTTTTATACTCAAGATGACAAAAAACTGAAAATTTTCATTTACAATACCTTTGTTCTTCCTTCTTTTAAAAAAGATCATAATTATTATTTTTAAAAGATATTATTTGAATTATATTATGCAAATTTTCTATATCAAAAATGATGGAAAAAATAAATTTTCAAAGAAAACAAAAACAGAAAGAAGAGGATTTAGAGTTTTTTACAAATGAAATTTTTCTTAATACTTTTACTTATAAAGGAAACAATTTATATAAAATAAAAATTTTTTCTGATGGGGACATGGCCATCAGTTCCTAAGCTTAATAACTTAGGCAACGATGGGCCGGACGGAAGGATTATAAAGAATGATAATTGAAGTAATGGCAGACAAGTTAAAAGTTTATATCGATTTTTAACTTAAGAGTAAAACGATTGTAATCTTCTAAATTATTTATTTTTTATTGATTCAGCTTGTTCCTATAATTATGCCTTAAACTTATTTTAAGGAAGATACTGAAGAAGATAATATTTCCTTATCATTGATATTTCTCTAAATATTTAATTCTTGTAATACTATAATCATCAATATAATCAAATAAATTAATTTGCACTAAGATCCTATTGCATCCGAAAATAATAATGAATTCTCTTGTAGCCGTTGACCCCATATTTGGGTCTAAAAATCGGTGAACAAATAATTAAATTTTACTCGACTCGAAATTTATTATCCTCTCAAACGATCTTCGTTGCTACCCTATTTCCACCATGAACTATAATTGATAAGTTCTTCATCGGATAAGAGTGAATTTAAAAGATGAGGAATGAGATTCATTCTTATTACTTTGAGCTAATAGATTATTCTAAATAAAAAGAAATAAAATATAATTTGACGATAAATAATAAAAATAAATAAAATAAATATATGATCATTACCTGCATCGCTGCACCAATAACTAAAGTAGTTTTCTTCATTTGAATCATGATTTAAATCGCCTTTAGACAATTTCTACCAAAATCAAGTTCATGAACTATTTATTCTAATCCATCTAATACTGATTATATTTTTGTTAAAGATTGTTATGATGAATATAGAGTATATAAGTTATTAAACTATACAAAATTTAATGTGATTATAAACTAACGAAATTAATTTTGCCTTCCCTCACCAATTTTTTTTTTAGAAAGAGTCAAAGACTTCATTTTTTTTCTGAACAATTCTCCACAATCCTATAGTATCCTAATTCTAAAAAATTTTTTTAAATATGGCAATCAATTATTTATTTATGCCTGTGCCTAAATCTTGTCTTCGCTAACAAACTAACAATAAAATGTTTTATTATTAAAGATGTATGCTCAAAAATCAAAATTTCAAACTTGTATATTTATATTATTTAATATCTTAAAGTTGAAATATTGGAATAAAGAGTATATAACGTATTGTAATAGTGAAGTGTATTATCATTTATCACATCAGAATGAAATTCCGATCGAATAAATATTAAATCATGAGAGAGTTAAATAATATTACATAGTTAATTATTAGATAATTATTTTATTAATTAACTTGTCCAGTGGCGAAAAATCCAATATAATCAAGAAAAAATATTTAAAATATTATAATATATGTTTATAAATATTTATTTTAATATAATAATTTAAAATGATAAAATAAGAAATATAATAATTTCAACAACAACAACAAAACAAACACGACAATTACAACAACAACAACAACAACAACGACAACAAAATAATAAATAATATTAATTACAAACATTTTGATCAAAAAATGAAATTAAAAACACTGAAAAATTAACCATAATAATAATATAACTACTTGCAATAATAAAGTCAATAATAACTTAATGCATCATTATTACGACGTACTAATAAATACTAAATAATAATCTATTTAATAATGATGACCATTATTAGAAAAACTGAAGTGATTATTGATTATACTTATAAAATTATAGCTATAAAATATTTATTAAATAGTTTATTCATTATATAATTATTTTATATGGCCACGATATTGTAGGGAAGAGACGAAAAGGATGAAAATAGCATAAAAACATGCCTGCTGAGATCCTGGGCTTCTCTACAAAGTATTGCGCATTTTGCGTATCCCAGGATTTTTTTACTGTCCCATGTCCGCGTCCGCGCTGTCCCTACCCTGCACAATCATGCCATAATATAGAATATCTTAATCTTTATGGATCGATATCACGGATTTATCTACTGTATTTCTAAAATCATGATCTTGAACAGAGATCATTACTGATATTGCTATTAAAAACATCTCATATTGTAAATATCAGCAAGGAAATTAGATATGCTTAATGAAATCTTGCTCCTTGTTTAATATTGGAACATTAGCATTTTAAGAGGAAACTTTAGATCCTAAACGAGGTAGCAGGTCGAGTGTATTCAATCGCAAAATGATTATTATTAATGTGATTGTTGTATGATTATTTATTATGTATTATAAGATGACGATGATAATCGTTTATTAGTTATTTTTACTTACAATAATTATTAATTATTGCTGAATTTATCATTGTTGCTTTATTTTTTATTTTATTCTCAAGATGATAAAACCTTACTTTATTCTTCTTTCTTTTAAAAAATATAATAATTATTATTTTTAAAAGATATTGTTGGTATTGGTCAATAATGTAAATTTTCACGTGCATTAAAAGAAAAGATTGTAATTTATTTTTTTAATTTATGAAAAAAAAAATTGAATAAACCTTGCAAAACGGATTTTCATTTCAAATATTTTTATTATTATACATGATTAAAATTGGAAGTAAATTGTGTAAATTGTATTAATGGAGTATAATGATTATCATTGTTATAATCGTTATGTGATTATAGAAGTGAAAACAAGTCAAAAGTCTTTATATTGATTTTTAATTTATGATCTTAATTTTTTAAATAATCTTCTAAATAAATCCTAGATTAACTTGTTCAATAACCATGCACTAAACTTATTTTGAGCAGAACATTAAAGAGGATAATATTTCCTTATCATTGGTATTCAACTAAGTATTTTTCTTTAGTATCGAAATCTAATTCATCATCATTTAGCATCATCATCATCATTCATCATCATCATTTATCATCATCAATATGATCAAGTAAAGTGAATTGAAATAATTTACACCAAGATCCTATTACATCCGAAAATGGAAATACTAATGAATTCCATTTGTTGTTGTTAGTCAAATACATCATCAGCTTTCACTTCTTTATTCCCTTTAACCACCATATTTGAATATATAAAATCGGAAATCCTTCATTATCATTAACGATCTTCATTGCCACACTATTTCGACAAATGATACTTGATAAGGCATATAAATCGTGGATAAAACTTTATATCATTTCCTTCTTCGAATGAGTGAATTTAAAAGGTGAGGAATGAGATTCATTCTCAGTGCTTAACTTTGAGCGTGCTAATGGAATATTCTATAAATAAATATGATTAATAAATAAAAATAAAAATAAAATAAATAATAAATAAAATAAATAAAAATAAATAATAAATAAATAATTATAATACAATAGATAATCATTACCTGCATCGCTGCACCAATAACCAATACAGTTTTCTTCTTGACTTCATTTGAATCAAGTGAAACACCTTTAAATAATTTAATACCAAAATCATGTTAAAGAACTAATTCTTCTAATTCGTCTAATACCAGTATATTTTTGTTAAAGATTGATGTGATGATGATTAGATTAATTGAGAAATATAATTAAATGATCCGAATGTGATTTCATTATGTGATGGTGGTGATTAAGATTGAGGTTTCTTTTGAATAAATAGTAATGAATAATGTAATTAAAATTATTATTATTATAATAATACGTGAATATAATATGATATGATGGAATAAATAATCAAAAATAGACAATATAAAATATGAGAAAATGTTGTACCTCATGGTATTTCTTGTCCTTAAAATATTTCTTTAAACTCTTCAGTTGCTTCGAATAATTTAAGATAACGATACAGATTTCTGTGGTAAACACCGAACTTGGGTAAGCGGTGGGTGACAATATAAATTAATAAATATATATTAATATAACCATAAGTTTTGGATGCCATGGAATTTTCAATAACAATGATTTGAATTATTATTGAGAATTTCTTTAAATAGTCGTCGTGTTGGACGACGTTCTCTTGGAAAATTGATGATAACAAATCGCTCATTACAGATAAATTTTTCCAGAGTGTAACGTAGGACTTTATACTTCAAAGAAATCCATTATGGATTTCGATTCGGAATCAGAAATTTCTAAGAATATTCTTAATGCAGATCGGTTATACAAAATAGAAACTATTTTAGAAATTAGCAAATAGAATATTACGATTGGCAAAATATGAATTATAATATTTATAAACGTACAATCTTGGTTTACATAATAAATTAATCACATCACATTAAAACCTACTCAAATTTATATTTAAATCTATTTAATTTCAAAATTTATTCACTTTAAAAACTTATGTTCTAAGCACAAATGAAAAATATATTTTGTAATGAAAATGGAACCGCAAAAGATGAAGAGGAAAGATTTCAGTGGTACTTGAAATCTGCTGAAGGAGGAAATAGTAAAGGACAGTATAATCTTGCACGTTGTTATCAACTTGGGATTGAAACATCAAAAGATCAAGAGAAAGCATTTCTGTGGTACTTGAAATCAGCCGAAGGAGGGAATATGGATGGACAGTTCGGTCTTGCATGTTGTTATTATAATGGAAAAGGAACAACAAAAGATGAAAAGAAAGCATTTCAGTGGTGCTTGAAATCAGCTGAAGGGGGAAATATTAAAGGACAGTTTAATCTTGGAAATTATTATGAAAATGGGATTGGGACAACAAAAGATGAAGAGAAAGCATTTCAATGGTACTTGAAATCAGCTGAAGGTGGAAATAGTAACGGACAGTATAATCTTGGATATCGTTATGGAAATGGAATAGGAACAAAAAAAGATGAGGAAAAAGCATTTCAATGGTACTTGAAATCAGCTGAAGGTGGAAATAGTAAAGGACAGTATAATCTTGCACATTGTTACCAACTTGAGATTGGAACAACAAAAGATGAAGAGAAAGTATTTCAGTGGTACTTGAAATCAGCTGAAGGGGGAAATAGCACTGGACAGAATAATCTTGCACGTTGTTATCAACTTGGGATTGGAACAAAAAAAGATGAAAAGAAAGCCTTTCAGTGGTACTTGAAATCAGCTGAAGGGGGAAATAGCAATGGACAGAATGGACTTGGATATTGTTATCAATATGGAACCGGAACCACAAAAGATGAAGAGAAATCATTTCAGTGGTACTTGAAATCAGCTGAAGGTGGAAATAGTAACGGACAGTATAATCTTGGATATCGTTATGGAAATGGAATAGGAACAAAAAAAGATGAGGAAAAAGCATTTCAGTGGTACTTGAAATCAGTTGAAGGTGGAAATAGTAAAGGACAATATAATCTTGCACATTGTTACCAACTTGGGATTGGGACAACAAAAGATGAAGAGAAAGCATTTCAGTGGTATTTGAAATCAGTTGAAGGAGGGAATAGCAATATACAGTACTATCTTGGACATTGTTATCATTATGGAATTGGAACAACAAAAGATGAAGAGAAAGCATTTCAGTGGTACTTGAAATCAGCAGAAGGAGGTAGTGGTGATGGGCAGTTTAACCTTGGATGTTTTTATGATTATGGAATAGGAACAACAAAAGATGAAGAGAAAGCATTTAAGTGGTACTTGAAATCAGCTGAAGGAAGGAACAGTAATGGAAAATCTGGTCTTGGGAGTTATTATCAAAATGGAATTGGGAAAACAAAAAATGTAGAGGAAGCATTTCAGTTTTACTTTCATGTAGCTGAAAGATGGAATAGTAGTGTACAATGTAAGCTTGGATTTTGTTATTTTTTTGGAATTGGGACCACAAAAGATGAAGAGAAAGCATTTCACTGGTACTTGAAATCAGCTGAAGGAGGGAATAGCTTTATACAGCCGTATATTGGATATTGTTATCAATATGGAACCGGAACCACAAAAGATGAAGAAAAAGCATTTCAATGGTACTTGAAATCAGCAGAAATGGGAAATATTACTGGACAGAATAGTCTTGGAGATTGTTATCTTAATGGAATAGGAATCACAAAAGATGAAGATAAAGCATTTAAATGGTACTTGAAATCAGCTGAAGGAGGTAGTAGTGATGGACAGTTTATTCTTGGATGTTGTTATTTAAATGGAATTGGAACAACAAAAGATGAAGAGAAAGCATTTCATTGGTACTTGAAATCAGCTGAAGGAGGGAATATTAATGGACAGTATATTCTTGGAGTTTATTATTTAAATGGATTCGGAACAATAAAAGATGAAGAGAAAGCATTTCAATGGTACTCGAAATCAGCTGAAGGAGGAAATGTTACAGGACAATATGAACTTGCTCATTGTTATGACAATGGAATAGGAACAACAAAAGATGAAGAGAAAGCATTTAAGTGGTACTTGAAATCAGCCGAAGGAGGGAATAGGGATGGACAGTTCGGTCTTGCATGTTGTTATTATAATGGAAAAGGAACAACAAAAGATGAAGAGAATGCATTTCAATGGTGCTTGAAATCAGCTGAAAGAGGAAATATTACAGGACAATATGATCTTGCATATTTTTATGAAACTGGAAAAGGAACAACAAAAGATGAAGAGAAAGCATTTCAATGGTACTTGAAATCAGCTGAAGGGGGAAATATTACAGGACAGTATAATCTTGCATATTGTTATTTAAATGAGATTGGAACAACAAAAGATGAAAAGAAAGCATTTCAATGGTACTTGAAATCAGCTGAAGGGGGAAACACTGCAGGACAATGTAATCTTGGATATTGTTATAAAAATGGTGTAGGAACAAAAAAAGATGAGGAAAAAGCATTTCAGTGGTACTTGAAATCAGCTGAAGGTGGGAATTGTGATGGACAGGTTAGACTTGGAATTTGTTATTTTAATGGAACAGGAACAGTAAAAGATGAGGAAAAAGCATTTCAGTGGTACATGAAATCAGCTGAAGGAGGGAATAGTGGCGCACAGTATAATCTTGGATTATGTTATCGAAATGGGGTTGGAACAACTAAAGATGAAAAGAAAGCAGTTCAGTGGATTTTAGAGTCAGCTGAAGGAGGTAATTATTATGGTGAACGATTAATTGAATTGTTCTATAGAGATGAATTTGAAATCCCAACAATTATGAGATATCAAAAAAAATTAAAGGCAAATGCTATTAGAAAGGATTCCAGTTTGGCACTTTCTGGTTCACCCATAAATAGTATTGAAGATTTAGATATGAAAAATCACAACTGCTGTATTTGTTGGCAAAGAAATGGTTGCATTGAAATCTGTAAGAGCAATTTTCAAGATTTTGGTAGATGTCATGATTGTGGAAATTTAAATATAAGAAAAAATTTGTGTAAAGGTTGTAGATATTTAGAAGTATTATACATGCACTACTTTTCTGTAGATGATAATAAGTTGTTTAATACAATCATTCAAATGACAGAATTATACGAAAATGCAGATGAGTGGCAAGTTTGGAGATGGATTGATTATAGTAGATTGAAGGACATTAAATATTTAGATAAAGGAGCATTTGGCACTGTTTGGAAAGCAGAATGGACTGATATGCCTGAAGAGTTATTTGAAATCTCCAATTTGAATGATGTTGCTTTGAAAAAACTTAAGAATTCAAATGATATAAAAGATATGACCTCTAAATTTGCTAGAGAGGTAAATATTAAATATTCAATATTTTTTTGTATTATTACAAATGACTATAATTATTTTAAAAACTTATATATTTTATAAATATACAGTTACTAGCAAATTTCTACTGTCGTTCCAAATATGTTCTGCCGATTTTAGGTATAACTCAAGATCCAATGACAATGGAATATGCATTGGTCTTTCGATATATGAATAATGGAAATTTAAGAAATTTTCTTCAAAAAAATAAAACATTATCATGGACTGAACGATTATTTTTATTACAATCTTTTATTGGAGGATTATATGTCATTCATATTAATGGATATATTCATTGTGATCTTCATCCTGGTAATCTAATGGTTACTGAAACACATAATAATTTTAAATTCATAAGATTAGGAGATTTAGGATTTTGTAGACTTGTAGATGAAATTGAGTCATCTGGGATATATGGTGTGTTACCATATATTGCACCTGAAATATTAAAAAAAAATTCATATACTCAAGCTTCTGATATATATAGTGTTGGAATTATCATGTGGGTGATATCAACAGGAAATATACCATTTTCTAACAGAGCATATAATCTAGAATTAACTTTAGAAATTCTTGAAGGACTTCGACCTAAAATTAAAGAAGGCACGCCTCAATGTTATGTGAAATTGATGAAAAAGTGTTGGCATAAAGATCCATCTGAACGTCCGAGGGTTAAAATTATTCTTGACATATTACAGGAATGGATTGAACAAATAGAAAATTTTGTTGAGTTTTTAAATGTAAATCAAGAAATAGAAAATGAAGATTTTAGATTATTATCTACTAAAGCAATTCATTCTGAGGAATCTCCCATTAACAAAACTCCTCCTTTACCTCCTTTTCAATATTCAAATTTCAATATTAGCAACACTGATTGGAATGAATTATTTTAATAATAGTATAAGATATTTGAATATCAATTTATATAATGAGACTAAAGCAATTGTTTATTAGCATCTTTTTTAAATTGTTATTGTTTAAATTTTAGCTTTAATCTTAATAGTTGTGATTTATAATTATTTAATAAAAATAAATATATAAAATATTCAAAAATTCATAAGTTTTTGACTTTTATCTGCATTACGGAATTGTTGTATTTTGATAATAACGAATTGAATTGGTTGTTAAAAAATTCAACGTTAACAAATAATAAAAATAAATAAATGCCACACAATTTGTGGAAACATGTGGACTTTGTGATTAGTGTTTGGCACGATATTTTTTTCGTGAAAAGGGAGGTATCGGATCAGCATTAGTTATTGTTACGAAATTATGTATATAAATACATATTTCTTATAAAAAAAATTTAATTAAAATACAATCAACTATTACGTGTTGTATTACTGCATGCTGTTTCACCAATTAAAAAATTACTGAACTGTAACCCGAGATTGAACGATAACATAAAAATAACGAAAAATCAACATTTTTTCTTTCTGCAAATTATAGTCATCTATATCGAAACTAATATTTTATTTTATATTTTTACTAGCGAATTCTCGTGCCGTTGAGTACAATAATAGCCTATAGAAAGGCTTGATTATCTCAGCCAATAGAAACACATTTTATCTCACCACTATATATTTTAATGACATGATAATAAAAAATATTTATGAAATTAAAAAAAATTACACCGTTGGAATTTAAATTAAATCTTTTTTATCATCGTTGTTGTACAATTTAGCAAACGTATATAAATTTTATATAAATTTTAAGCTAGTCTGGTATAGATTACATAATGGAAATTATTAACTTCCGGATATTATAGCGAGCTCAGCTTACACCAAACCATCGAAACTTATTTAGCAAATAATGTTAATTTATTGTTGTTGTAATTATGTTATTACATCATCGACATTTTAAATATTTAAATTTGACTACTTCTTTAATTTTGATTTCCATTTTGTTGAAGTTTTGAGGTAATGTTAATATAACAATAAATTAACGGTGCATTGTTCATTTTTTACGCTAGTAATTTAGGCAATAATCACCAATTTTTTAAATTCATATTTAAAGACGATGGGATAACTTTCTAATTCCATTACTGAATGAGTAATCGATATTCCTCTACTTGTATTATTATCAATAATTATTCATTTATAAAAAAAAATTTTAAATATATTTTAAAGACTAGTCAATATTTTTCTCCAGTACCCACGTTAATGAGGTTGCGATTGTCATTGTGAATAGATTTTTTTAATTCTTATTAAATATTAAAAGATAGATAAATAAGGTGTAGGTTAAAAAGCTACAATACTTTTTAAAAACAAAACGTGAATATTCACATTACAATCAAAAGATTATTTATTTAAACTGTGTCACATAATGAAAAATCATTTCTTTTGTAAAAAAATTGATTATATTAAAATAATCAAAATAATGGGCAAGCGATTTTGGCAAACCCCGACTTATTTGAGTTTAAAAATATAACATAAAATATCATGTATAACCTAAATTGAACAATGATTATTTAATTTCACAGTTCTGCAGATTGGGGTTTTTAAAGACTTCATAGAAAAATTCATCAGTAGTTCTAATTGGTTTTTCATAATAAGTACATCTAGGATCATAATCACACACCAACAAAATTTATCTTGAGTAAAATCGGAAACTTCTGATTTCAATGATTTCATCATAAATTCAGAATCACCAAATCATAGACATCGATATTTTCAGAATTATGATATAATAAAGCTTCAAATTTATATTTAACTCGGCTGAGAATTGAGGTTCGAATATTATCATTTTTTATTCAAAAAATGAAACTACCATTTGTTTTCTATATAAATATTATTTGTTGAGTTATCCCAAGCTAAAGGATTATAACCACTAACTATTTCATCAGTTCCTACAACATTTGCAAGGGCGATTGTACCAGCATATCCAATACACATTTCCCAAAATGTTTTGGGACGAAAACCATCTCGACTTCCTCGAAGGATTAATTGAAATTCGGGTATATTTGATAAAGAATAGGTAGTCGATTTTCGATCGAAAGTTCTGCGACATGGACATGTTCTTTGTTGATTATGGTTGAGAATTTTCCATTCCCTCCCTCTTGAAGGTAATTCAGGAGTTGAAAAGGTCCCTGCTGGGAAAGCAATTGTTTAAAAGGTTTATTTGGAAACTAAAATATCAAGTTAAGCAATCTCAAAGTTGTTTTTCAAGGATTTCTTTAAAAAATTTTATTTTCTTCCAAATATATTCACCGTGAATAAGGAATATCGAATAAGTGTCAAACAATGTTGTAAAGTAATTTTCAAAGCCTCAAAATTTCTTTGACCTTTCTTTTGAATCAGCGGGGGGCAATGTAAGATTTTATGCAATTCCCCATTTAATAAAATAATCCTAAATTTTAATTTCTTCACACTTTCAAGTCATCTCTTTATCATGAAGTGAAGTGAAATCTGCCGATTCAAAAATCAAATTTGGATATTTTACAATAATATCATTATAAATTTTTTCAAACCTTAAGTTCATTAATATCAAAGATTGAATAACAAATAAGTGAGAAATGAGTTCTTAACTAAGAAGCTTTAGATTCAATGAGGTAACTTTCTAATTTTACTGATAGTTCTTCACTTCAAGCTTTAATTCGTTCGCATTGACCATTAATTCATAGTTCTATTTTTTAATTATTTTATATAATATTTTTATTTTAGTTTAGAATCTATCTTTTTGTTACATTTTTATATTCATTTAGTTTTTACAAAAAATCTTAACATTAGATATAAAGTATAAATAATTCATATTAAATCTATGTATCAATCTAAAAACTCGGAAGGAAGTATTTCAATGCATATACTTTTACAATTGAAAATTTTGAATTTTCTGAAGTTTGCTAAAGAAATAATTATTATAATATTCATTTTCATTTGTATAAATTTGGTTTATTATTTTTTAAAAATAAAGAAGTGATTATTTATCGAATGGTCTGACGAAAATTATGTGAAAAAAATAATCATATGTAATAAAAATCTGCCAAATCAACGAAAATATAAGTTTTTATATTACATTATAGTTATTATGCATTCTTAGAGTTTTTATTAAGGTATAAAGAATACATTGTTAGAATCCTCCTTCTTGACTACGAAGATCAAAGTTTATTTCTATTTTATTATTTTTAATTAATATATATATATTTTCTAATAACCAGATGATTTTAAAAGAAGAAAAATTGTTAATTATTTAATCAATGTTTTCCAAAAAATGGTATGAATTAAAATATTAATAAAATTGATTTTATTTTTTTATTTTTTATTTTTGAAAATTCAAACCTTATTTCTTATTTAACTAATATTGAAAATTCTAATTTTGTGCATTGAAAACTTCAATATCAGCCGCAGAGCACACTATGTTGTAATACTTAGAATGGCTAAGCGCTAAAAAAACAAAGTAGCGAAAGTATTTTTTTTTATCATTATAAGTTTAGATCATAAACTATAGAATTATTAATGTGAATAGTTATATTTTATAATTCGTGCTGATCCGGTATAAAGAAATTTTATTATGCCCGTACCGTATTTTATTTTATTTAATTTATTATTTAAAATAATGAATAAATTTTCACTTACATTTGGTTGAATGATTTTCATTCGTATTTGCGTTCTTATTTTCTTCTTTATCAATTCCAATGACAGCAGTAAGCCCTGAAAAGTCTTGGGCATTTTATTATTTTAAAATTTCAAAACTGCATAATCAACGTTAACGTTTAACAGTATTCTCTGTTGTACAATTTAGTAAACTTTTTCACCAAACCAAAAAAAATTTGAATGCTACTAATGTTTCAGTAAATTTTATTTACTTATAATTAATCTTTATTATTTTTTTTAGCGATAATTATATAATTATAGTCGTAATATCCGTTATATAGCATTGAAATTTTTAAAAGTTGGTTTACCCATTTTTGATAATTTATATAAATTCAAAAAAACTGACCTAATGATTTTTTTTTCATATAAGAAATAATAATAATAATACTAATAAATGATAAATAAATTTATAATTATTACAATTATTATTTACTCACCATGTCAACAAAGATGACTTGCTCCAGTTTTTTTTGCTTGTAATTTTTTGATCTAATATTACAATGAAATTTGTTTAATTTAACTAATAATTAATTTTAAATACTAATTAAGTTTAATTCACTTATTAATTAATAATCAATTTACAACCTTAATATTCCATATTTTCAGTTGTGTTATAAATTAATAATGACTGTTATAAATTAGAATATTTTGACATTTCTTTAATATTATCTTTTGGGCAAAAAACTTTTTTCAAAAACAATATGAATAATTCTTTTTACCTCTTAAACTTGCTTCTTGTTAAAAAAATACCTTCTAAATATCATTTCCACTTAGAAACTTAAATAATAGAAAATGAAAAGCATAAATTAATAAAATTGTAAATTAAGAATATAAATCTTTTTATATTTATCACGTTGTTCTAATACAAAATGATCTATATTTGACTTATTGCTCTCACTTTTTACTTTGATCTATGTTTTCTAATTCCTAAAGAATTTCTCTCAGAGATCACTGAGATCACTAAATCAACTAAATCTGTAAATTTCTTTTAATTTAAATAATTTTCTATTAATTAACAAATAAATAAATTATGAGATAAAAAATAAATTCAAATTATTTTATCAACCAATCTTCCTAAATTCTGACACAGATAGAATATCACCTTATGAATTTACATGCGATTTCAAGTGTATGTAATATGTTGTTTAAAAACGATTTAATTCTTGAATAATTGATTCTATTATATATTGAAATATAAATAAATAAATTGATGATTCAAATATCTGATTTTATAAATTTTACCAATTTAACTTCCAGCAAGCACTACAAATTTGCTTTGTTTTGTTTAATAAAAGAACAATCTATTTATCAATAATTGCATGCCATCTTTGTAGAGATTTTTATGAAATTCATAAATGATAATAAAAAATACATAATGTAATTTTATTTTTAATTATAAAAATTAATTAATTTTTGTTCTAAAAAATACTTCTGTATTTATTAAATTTTAATTTTTATCTATAGCAATATATATATTGTTTTTGACAGAAAATAATAGATATATAAGTTTTACACATACTTAAGATACAATAAAAAGTATTTGATTTTCAATTAATTTCCTTGTTCATTTATGCATCAATTATAAAAGTTAAAAAAGAAAAGTTAACTCATATGGTTTTTCAGTTTCCCTTTACAATATTTATAAATTGCATAAACACAAATACTAAATAATTTCAAATATTTAGATTTTTTGAAATATCAAGACAATAATGCTTTTTCATATGATTAATGTCCAGTGGGACAAAAACGTGAATGATTACATACTGGTCTGCTTTAATTTAAATAAAAGTTATTCCAGTGATCAAATAAAATAATAAAAATATAATAAATGAATAAGTAATTCAATATTAAATATAATAATAACAAGATCGAATAAAATATAATTAAAACTGAAAGATATATTTAATTCTAAATCAATTATTCAATTAAATTAAATTTCATTCCATTTCTTGGGTTTCATCATCATCAACTATACAAATTTAAAAATAGTTAATAAACTAAATATATCAGAAAAAATAATCAAAGAAATAAATTTACCAATTATATTATCAGGAATTGAAAAAAAGTTCTGTCTTGAATCTAAATAAATAATTAATATAAAATTTTTTTCTAAAAAAAAAAAAATTATTTATACTTACTAAATGTATCATATTCAGGAATTGTAGTTTTAGGTATGAGTCTACTTGTATATATTGCTTCAGGGTGTATNAAATTTAAAAAAAGTTAATAAACTAAATATATCAGAAAAAATGATCAAAGAAATAAATTTACCAATAATATTATCAGGAATTGAAAAAAAATTCTGTCTTGAATCTAAATAAATAATTAATATAAAATTTTTTTCTAAAAAAAAAAAAATTATTTATACTTACTAAATGTATCATATTCAGGAATTGTAGTTTTAGGTATGAGTCTACTTGTATATATTGCTTCAGGGTGTATTTCATTTGGACCATATTGAATAAAACTCTTGTTTGATTTATTTGCTGCTTTAACTTGTCTTCTTATTTCACCACCATAAGAATAGCTATTAAGTTGAGATTCCAATTCTTTAGCAGTTGGACGATTGGGAGGTTCAAAATTCCAGCATTTTTCCATTATTTCTTTGAAAAATCGAGGAATTTTATACTTAATTTCAGGTTTACGACCTTTG
Source organism: Diversispora epigaea (assembly GCA_003547095.1). Classification (NCBI taxonomy): domain Eukaryota; kingdom Fungi; phylum Glomeromycota; class Glomeromycetes; order Diversisporales; family Diversisporaceae; genus Diversispora; species Diversispora epigaea. The sequence continues at coordinate 37,842 of PQFF01000274.1, read as the reverse complement.
CAAATGTCCATTACAAGATTTGTATTATGTGGAACATTATAATATGGTGGATAACTAGTTAGAACTTCTAACATGATCATACCAAAAGAATAAATGTCAGATGCTTGAGTGTATTCTTTTCTACTTAATGTTTCAGGTGCCATGTATGGAATCACACCATAAATTTTTTCTGGATCATTTTTAGTAACTGGTTTGCACAGTCCAAAATCAGTAATATAACTTAAAGTTAAAGCTGGATTAACTATGTTACCAGGATGAAAATCTTTATGCATTAAGCCCATTTCATGGATATTTTTAAGCCCCATTACAATATCTGATAAAATCCAAGATTTTCTTCGCCAAGATAATTTTTCAAACTTGTTATTCAACACTTTTCGAAGACTACCATATTTTGCATAATTCATAACCACCATATATTCTGTTGAATTTTTAGTGATGCCATATATTGCAATTGAATTTTTACCTCGAAACTTAAGTTGATTTTTAATCTAAAATATTTATTAGCATAAAATAAAATAATTATATATTTAAAATAATAAAATTAAATAACATGAAATATTTACCTCTTGCAAAAAATCATTTTTATTTGTGGGATTATCAAGACTTTTCAAGCAAACATCTTGTTTACCATTCCTATGCCAAACATCTTTTTTACCAAATCCATACCATTTCTTTTTTTGATAAGAGAATTTAATAAATCCATCAAGCCAATCTGCTTTATATACTGTACCAAAACCCCCTTTGGCAAGGTATGTTACATTCTCAAGTCTGCCAAATGGAATCCATTCAATAATTTCTTGATATTTATTCGCACTAAGTTGTATTTGTTGAATAAATTTATCAATTTCTCTATCTCCACTTGTCCATTTATCAAATTCATTTTGAAATTGTTTGGCATTACATAGATGGCACCAATCTCTTCCAGTATTGTCTTCATCACATTTACTACATGTTCCGGAATTACTAAAAATATTTTGAATAATTGATTAGGAATTGATATATAATATTAAAACATTGGTTTCAATAATTATAAAATTAAATACTCACACGCTGTAATTAATTTATATTGATTAGTTTATAATTGATTAGAGAATTGAGTTGTTATATAATATTAAAACGATAATTATAAAATTAAAATTAAATACTCACAAGCTGTAATTAATTTATATTGATTAGTTTATTAGAGAATTGAATTGTTATATAATATTAAAACGATAATTATAAAATTAAATACTCACTCGCTGTAATATAATTTGTATTGATTAGTTTATTATTGATTAGAAAATTGAATTGTTATATAATATTAAAACGATAATTATAAAATTAAATACTCACTCGCTGTAATTAATTTATATTGATTAGTTCATTATTGATTAGAGAATTGAATTGTTATATGATATTAAAACGATAATTAAAAATTAAAATTAAATACTCACAAGCTGTAATTAATTTATATTGATTAGTTTATTATTTATTAGAGAATTGAATTGTTATATAATATTAAAACGATAATTATAAAATTAAATACTCACTCGCTGTAATATAATTTGTATTGATTAGAAAATTGAATTGTTATATAATATCAAAACGATAATTATAAAATTAAATACTCACCGACTGTAATATAATTTATATTGATTAGTTTATTATTGATTAGAAAATTGAATTGTTATATAATATTAAAACGATAATTATAAAATTAAATACTCACCGACTGTAATATAATTTATATTGATTAGTTTATGATAATTGATTAGAGAATTGAATCGTTATATAATATTAAAAACATCGATTTCAATAATTATGAATCTAAATACTCACAGACTATTTATATTGATTAGTTTATGATAATTGATTAGAGAATTGAATCGTTATATAATATTAAAAACATCGATTTCAATAATTATGAATCTAAATACTCACAGACTATTTATATTGATTAGTTTATGATAATTGATTAGAGAATTGAATCGTTATATAATATTAAAAACATCGATTTCAATAATTATGAATCTAAATACTCACAGACTATTTATATTGATTAGTTTATGATAATTGATTAGAGAATTGAATCGTTATATAATATTAAAAACATCGATTTCAATAATTATGAATCTAAATACTCACAGACTATTTATATTGATTAGTTTATGATAATTGATTAGAGAATTGAATCGTTATATAATATTAAAACATCGATTTTAATAATTATAAAATTGAAGACTCACTTGCTGTAATTAATTTATATTGATTAGTTTATTATTGATTAGAGAATTGAATTGTTATATAATATTAAAACGATAATTATAAAATTAAATACTCACTCGCTGTAATATAATTTGTATTGATTAGTTTATTATTGATTAGAGAATTGAATTGTTATATAATATTAAAACGATAATTATAAAATTAAATACTCACTCGCTGTAATTAATTTATATTGATTAGAGAATATAATATTAAAAACATCGATTTTAATAATTATAAAATTAAATACTCACTTGCTGTAATTAATTTATATTGATTAGTTTATTATTGATTAGAGAATTGGATTGTTTATATAATATTAAAACGATAATTATAAAATTAAAATTAAATACTCACAAGCTGTAATTAATTTATATTGATTAGTTTATTAGAGAATTGAATTGTTATATAATATTAAAACGATAATTATAAAATTAAAATTAAATTCTCACAAGCTGTAATTAATTTATATTGATTAGTTTATTAGAGAATTGAATTGTTATATAATATTAAAACAATAATTATAAAATTAAATACTCACTCGCTGTAATATAATTTGTATTGATTAGTTTATTATTGATTAGAAAATTGAATTGTTATATAATATTAAAACGATAATTATAAAATTAAATACTCACTCGCTGTAATTAATTTATATTGATTAGTTCATTATTGATTAGAGAATTGAATTGTTATATAATATTAAAACGATAATTATAAAATTAAAATTAAATACTCACAAGCTGTAATTAATTTATATTGATTAGTTTATTATTTATTAGAGAATTGAATTGTTATATAATATTAAAACGATAATTATAAAATTAAATACTCACTTGCTGTAATTAATTTATATTGATTAGTTTATTATTGATTAGAGAATTGAATTGTTATATAATATTAAAACGATAATTATAAAATTAAATACTCACTCGCTGTAATTAATTTATATTGATTAGTTTATTATTGTTTAGAGAATTGAATTGTTATATAATATTAAAACGATAATTATAAAATTAAATACTCACTCGCTGTAATTAATTTATATTGATTAGTTTATTATTGTTTAGAGAATTGAATTGTTATATAATATTAAAACGATAATTATAAAATTAAATACTCACTCGCTGTAATTAATTTATATTGATTAGTTTATTATTGTTTAGAGAATTGAATTGTTATATAATATTAAAACGATAATTATAAAATTAAATACTCACTCGCTGTAATTAATTTATATTGATTAGTTTATTATTGTTTAGAGAATTGAATTGTTATATAATATTAAAACGATAATTATAAAATTAAATACTCACTCGCTGTAATTAATTTATATTGATTAGTTTATTATTGTTTAGAGAATTGAATTGTTATATAATATTAAAACGATAATTATAAAATTAAATACTCACTCGCTGTAATTAATTTATATTGATTAGTTCATTATTGATTAGAGAATTGAATTGTTATATAATATTAAAACGATAATTATAAAATTAAATACTCACTCGCTGTAATTAATTTATATTGATTAGTTTATTATTGATTAGAGAATTGAATTGTTATAAAATATTAAAAACATCGATTTTAATAATTATAAAATTAAATGCTCACTCGCTGTAATTAATTTATATTGATTAGTTTATTATTGATTAGAGAATTGAATTGTTATAAAATATTAAAACATCGATTTTAATAATTATAAAATTAAATACTCACGAACTATATTGATTAGAAATATTAATATATGCAATTTATTAGCAATAATGATGTTAAAAATAATGGTTAATGCAACAATATGCCTACTATTCCGATTCATCCGATTCCAATTCTTCTGGTTCTCCTATTTCTTCCATTTCTTCCGTTTTTCTTGTTTTTTTCATTTCTCCGGATTCTTTAATTTCTTTATCTTCTTCCATTCCTTCTCTTCAATTTCTTTAAAATCGAAAAAAAATGCATTATCGGATTAAATAAATTCCATTTGTACAACAATAATGATTACAGAGATTATATGTACAACTCAACTAGATATTTAAAAGAAATTTCCATAGCACAAATAATCCTAATACCGTAATCTGCTGCACAAAGGGCAAAGTACCCCCTTGAAATATACCCTCATACGTATTTAAATTTATAGATCTTCAATATATTTAAATATTCTCATGCATCTTATAGGATAACCGTAATCTTTAAATAGTAAATCTATGTAGTTTTAATATTCTTTCCTATGTAAAGTACCCCCTGGACTCTTAGTCAGCAGATTACGGTACTCTCTTTGAAGTTAACGAACAACTGAGATTTTTGAATTCAAAATGACCAATGCGAAAAAAAATCTAAATACTTACCAAGTATTAGTTAAGTGCTTTGATTTTTTTTCTTTTAAATACAATAAATTATTCATTAATAATAATATAAAAGAAATACTTTTAAAGGAAACAAACAAATCCCTCAATATACTATGACAGCAATTGTGAATTGATCAAAAGAGTTCGTTCAAAAATTTAAAATTATCAAATATCAGTATCATTAATCTTTTAGCATTATTAATTTTTAGCATTTTAATAAATATTGAATCACTTTCATCAATCTAAAATTATTTTTATCATCGAAGAATAATAACTATTGCTGTGGCTGTTATTATTAGAATTAATAGTGTTCTTCTATCTCCGTTACAATATATGTATTCAGTTAAAATAAGCTTTTAACTTCAATAAAATATTTTAATGTTAAAATCTTCAAAACTCGTGCTAAACATATTATTTTATAAAAATGAAAATATCTATTAGATGATATTGTAAATTTCAATTATTATTATTGTTATGATAAAATTCATAAAAATAGAAAATAGAAAAAATCCCTACGCCTACATGATATCTGAGATTTCAATGAAGATATATTTCTTTTGATGTGATGTTACTCTTTCTATAAATTTTTGTTAAAAAAATAAATTAATTAAATGAAAAAAGTATAAAACAAAACCAAATAACAAATTGAGTCGAGTATTTAATATTTTATCATTTATCTTTCTCCTATTTAATTTTATTTAATTTTTTTTATTAATACTTATAATTACTTTAAAGCAATTCTCTAACTTGCTAGGGATTTCGAGTATTCGAATAGAAATATTTTGGTCTATTATAGTTTATTCAATCCTAGTACTAGCTTAATGGTATTTTTCCAACTCTTTAATGATGTAAATTGAACGATATGATAACTTAAACCAACCAAGATAACCAAATGTGCAACAAAGAATTTCTTATTTTCTTTTTTTTATAACTTAAGAATTCTAAAAAATCGAGACAAAGAATTTTATTGAAATTTCAAATATTGAGTTTTTTATATGAATATCTGTTGTACAATATGTTTCCTAAACACAGAATAACAATAATGGTCACAATTTTTTTTATCGCAATTGATGATTTTTTTTAGATTTTATGCACATTAAAAAAGTTTTAGCATTAAAATTGCCAATTATCCTTAAATTATAATTGTAAATTGTATCTTTGAAATATAAATATTATGGTCTAATTTATTTAAAAAAAATTTAATTCATCAACTTCAAACCAATTAAAAAAAGACTCGAGTATTGTTCGACGCAGTTGATTTTCACCCGCTTGCAGGCCTTATTGTAATGATAAAATTAATTATTATATTATACATTATGATGTTAATATTGATGAGATGTAGTTTCCAAACATTATAATTTCTCATTAACGATCCCATTTGTGTGGTATTATATTGTTTAATTTATCAAAAGGAATTCTGCTAAAGAAATAAATGATACTGTTTCTTTAAGTATACATACTTGTAGCTACCAAATTGTTAATTATAATAGTAGGCAAACTGACCACACATCTCATAAGAAAAAATAAAAAAATAAAAAAAAATTGACATTAATAAAAACAATCTTATTGTAATAAAATTTTGATGAAATTAAGTATTTTATTTAAGAAATAAAAAAAAAATGAAATATAATAATATTAATAGTAATAAAAAAAAATAAATTGACACAATATTTTGACTTACACATAAATAATTCATCAAGAATATTGTGAATGTGAAACTAATGCTATTTATTGAAGATTCTTGAAGAGAAGTAATTCGCAATAATGACACTATGAAATTGTTTCTACATTCAAATTAATCAAAATTAATTACACTCTATAAAAAATTCAATGCGTAACTTGTTTTATAAAGTTGTCGGTTAAATAGTAAAATATTATGTACTAAACTAAATTGGAGAATTTCACAGTTTGGAATTTTTTAACTTTTTTAATAATCTCAAATGCTTCATAATCTACAATAGAAAAAAAAATCATCAGTTGTTCTAATAGGTTTTTCATAATAAGTATCATATCTAGGATCATGATTACAACATAATTTATCTTGAGTAAAATTGGAAACATCTGAATGCATAATAAATTCATAATTGCCAAAGCATGGACCATCAATATTCTGATCATTAGAATTATGATAGAATAAAGCACTACTACTATCTGTAACTCGGCTGAGAATTAACTTTTGAATATTCCTATTCTTTAATGAAAAAATGAAACTATCATTTGTTTCCATTGAAACTTCTCCTGTTGAATTATTCCAAGCTAAAGGATTATAACCACCAACTATTTCATCAGTTCCTACAACTTTTGCAACCACAATTGTGTAAACGTGTCCATGACACATCTCCCAAAATGTTTTGGGATGAAAACCATCTCGACTTTCTCGAAGAATTAATTGAAATTCATAAGGTATATTTGATAAAGAATATGTAGTCAATTTTCGATCAATCCATGATGAAAGTTAAGTGACATGTTCTTCGTTAATTATGGTTGAGAATAATTTATTCACTCTTGAAAGTAATTCTGAAGTTAAAAAGGTTCTTGCCAGCAAAACAAGTGATTTAACAGGTTTATTTGGGGACATATGATTTTGGATTATATCATTCCAAAACTTTTTTTCAAGGATTTTTTTGTAGCTTTTACTTTCTCCCAAATATCTTCATCAGGAATATGAAAATATCAAATAAGTGGTAAACAGTGTTGTAATGTTATTTTCAAAGCTTCAAAACTTTCTTTAGACCATTCTTCCAAATTAGTAGGTAAAGTAGGATTTTGTACAATTCCCCATTTAATAACATAATCCCAAATTTTAATTTCCTCGACTTGCAAATCATCTCTTTGCAAAATAGATATCAATGCTATTTCATGAAGTGAATTGAAATCTTCGGATTCGAAAATCAAATTCAGATGCTTTGCAATAATATCATTATAAAAATTTTTAAACCTTTAAATTCATTACTATCAAATATTGAACAATAAATAAAGGAGAAATGAGTTCTTAACCAAGAAGCTTTAGATTCGATAAGGTAACTTTCTAATTTTACTGATAGTTCTTCAAGCTCTAATTCGTTTGCATTGACCATTAGTTCATAAATGATTTTGGAATCCGAATTTTCAATATTGACAATTCCGCCATATATGTATCTATATTAAACAAATAATGAAATGTATTTTATTTAATTAATATCGAGTCACAGTATATTTAATTTAATATTTAATATTTACATAAAGTAACAGATAATTTCTTTACTAACTTAAGAATAATTTTGAATATTTGAGCAGAAATATTTGGTTTAATAACAGTTTTAATAAGATTTTCTTTCATAGAAGCGTCCTCTAATTCTTTATTAAAGCATGATGAATGATAACATAGGACAACTAAGTGAGCAGTAAAAGATTTCTTATTTTCTTCGTTATCAATCTTGGGATAATGTATCAAAAAATTTAAAAGACAAAGACATTTTATTATGATTATCAGTTGTTAATGGTACGATAAAAAGTTTTACCAATTCAATAAAAATTTGCATTTCATTTAACTTTTATTTTAGATTAAAAATCCATTGGGAAATTTTATTCCGTAATATTTATGTAGGTGTCATAAATATTGTCACAGGAGTGCAGAGTATTTTGAACAATTTCTCAAATCAGTCTCACAGTTTGCATCACACAAACAAATAATAATATGCTCTATCTGCTAGTAGGTCAAGCAATCAATCGATCTAAACTTGCCTATCTCGAAACAGATAATAAATATATAATAAATAATAATAATAATCAAATAATAATCAAATTAATCATGAAGGCACAGTGAGTAAGGTGGAGTAAAAGTAGCAATGCAGTATCAAACAAGATTTAATAATATTTAGCAATATTATGACACAAAGTTAAGTTTATTAAAATATAAAATATAAAGTTTTTAAAAGTAAAGTATCATTCAACAACAGNGACAAAGACATTTTATTATGATTATCAGTTGTTAATGGTACGATAAAAAGTTTTACCAATTCAATAAAAATTTGCATTTCATTTAACTTTTATTTTAGATTAAAAATCCATTGGGAAATTTTATTCCGTAATATTTATGTAGGTGTCATAAATATTGTCACAGGAGTGCAGAGTATTTTGAACAATTTCTCAAATCAGTCTCACAGTTTGCATCACACAAACAAATAATAATATGCTCTATCTGCTAGTAGGTCAAGCAATCAATCGATCTAAACTTGCCTATCTCGAAACAGATAATAAATATATAATAAATAATAATAATAATCAAATAATAATCAAATTAATCATGAAGGCACAGTGAGTAAGGTGGAGTAAAAGTAGCAATGCAGTATCAAACAAGATTTAATAATATTTAGCAATATTATGACACAAAGTTAAGTTTATTAAAATATAAAATATAAAGTTTTTAAAAGTAAAGTATCATTCAACAACAGAAATATTACAGCATGATGTATCTTTCCTGTTCCTGAAGGAAGTTTACTTTTCTATTTAATATTTATTAAAGTATTTCGAATTATTCTGAATTATTTCTAATTATTAATTAATGACTAACTGTGTTATATCCAAACTGTAATTAACTATCTGTTCCAACTTACTCCCGACAACAGTCGTATTTATACTTTCTCTTTTGTTTACACTTCATCCTTCACCCTTTGTACGTCATCCTTCATCCTCGTATGATATCCTTCATCCTCATACGGTATCCTCCATCCTCATACAGCATTCTTCATCCTTCATCCTCATACAAAGATGACAATCACCTGAAAGTTCATCTAGTGTCACAAAATATCATCCCCATGACATTTCACCTGATTACCAATTTACTTTGCCACAATATTACACCTAATAAAATTTCCTGATGTTGTCACTATCTCAAAACCAATATTTTATTTTATATTTTAATATTTTAAAATGAAAATAGAAAAATCTATTTATAAACATTTATAATGTATATTTTTGTAACATTAAATGGAATTCAGAGTAAATCACAATACTTCAATAATTCCAATTAAATAATACTTCGGAACAATCAAATCGCTTTCTTTAGCCATGTAGATGAAAATAATTGCATTCTACATTCTTCCACTCTATTAAATTCTCAACTACTATACTCTTGACTATATTACTCACTATAATCATTAACTATATCCTTCAAATTCATATGGAAATTCTTTTCTTTTTCCCTACAGTAGTCGAATTTCTTTTTCCATCTCTTTTTCTTTCAATATCTTTAATTATTTTTTCATAGTGTAGCTACATCTGACATTATATTTTCCTTAACTTCTAAAATCCTTTTCTTAAGATATTGACTTCGACACATTAAGTTCAAAACAAATGCAATCATCATTTTTTTTATTTCATAAATTTTTTTTGCTCGCTTATTATTACAAAAGAAAATTTTAATAATTAATTTTATTCTCAGATCTTATTATTTATGAATGCAAAATGAATACAATTTAATAATGCAATTCAATTCAACGATTAAAATTTATATATGATTACCAAAATAACATCAAAAAGATGCTTATATATTAAGCGATTTGTTGTTTCCTTCAACTTTTTTCTTTCTTTTTAAATATTTCAAATTGAACTATTTTCTTTGTTTCTTATGAATTAAATTCAATAAATTATTCATTAATAATAATAAATATAATCGATTAATTAAATATAATACTTAAATTCTTAAACTTTACCCACAATTCTATTACATTTTCGCTTCATTATTCTTTTCTTCCTTTTCTTCGCGATTCATTTTTCGTGATCTGTAATTATCTTGATATATTAATATATTCATCATCATCGTCATCGTCATCCTCATTATTATATTATTATAAACACATCAAAGAATAATAACTGGCCAAATAGTTATTTTATTATTATTGTTGTTGCCATTATTACAACTATTATTGTTGTTGTGTTGTTATTATTAGTGTTCTCATATTTTTGATAAAATATGCTAATCTATACTTATCAAGCTTTTAAACTTCAATAAGATATTTAATTTTCATTCTAAAATAAACTTTTGTTCATGCTAAAATAAGCTTAAATTATATATTGATAATATATATGCTTGTCTTCGATACTATCTTAATTTAATATCTTCAATGCTTGTGCTGAAATATATAGGGAAATATTGCGTATTTCAAATATTATTGTTAATACACAAAATAAAAAAATTGAAAAATTGGAAAGTAAATTCCTATACCTGTTTATTATATCTTTCCATGATTAATTGGCTCACCATCGTACTAAATATTAAATTAAGACTTCAACATAAATATTCTTTACTTGCTTTTGGACATTATTCTTTCTATAAATTTTCGTTAAAAATTTATAAAATAAAATTAAATGACAAACTGTGTCGAGTATTTATTCATCTTTCTCGTGATTCTCGTTATTCTCATTATAAATATTTTTAAACTGAAAAATTTAAAAGTTGGTTTGTCCATTTTTTCTTTAAATTGTACTATTAATTTTTACTCATCATAATTTTCTATAAAAGTTTATTGCGTGAGTGTTAATTTTTAAAGAAAATATATAATTACACTTGTATAAAATAAATAATTAATTAATTGAGAGTTACCTTTTCACTTTTGATGATTTGATAAATCCAGAAAAGATGAACACGTATGTGGATTTATGATTAGCAACCAAAATAAATAAATTAAAAAATAACGACATGACCTTCTAATTTCAAACCCTTTTAATGCATAACTAGAAACGTTATTGGTTTTATGTTATTTAGCAGCAATTAAACATATATCGTTTAATTTAGTATCGGGTTGCTATTCTAAAAACAAATAATGCACAAAATATTATATCAAATAATAAAATCATAAATGGTCGAATATTTAACACCTTTAATGATCCCGATGGAGATATATTTATTTAATTTTTTTGATCTTTCATTCAATCATAATCTCATTTTCGACCATCACAATAACAAAGTCAACAACAACAATTATAGCGATAATTACAACACAGAGATATTACAATCTGTGATAATAACATAACAAATGAAGCTTTAATTCCGATTGATCGATTGAACGAATTAAGGATTAAACCAGATTTTCAAATGATAGTAAATTTTTTAATACATTATTATCATTATTATTTTTATTACCACAATGATCTATTCTTTGATAAATTAACTGTCAATATAATTTTATATATTATTTTATATTTATCCATTTTATCATCGTCTTGGTGGATAATGATCCAACAGATGATGGAAAATTTAATCAATTAATTTCTATAATTTTAACGCCTTATTATCCTACACGGGATTTTTCAAAATTATCTAATATTGAATCAAAAAAGCGAAAGAGTATAATCTTGTACACAAAATGTTTTACTAAAAGAAGGACAAAAGGTTGATACTTAATTAATGATAATTTGTATTTAAATCAAATTTAATCAATTAAAATTATTAGATGTCGGTATCCTTGAATCTTGTTTTCGAATATGATACAAGAGGGAATCATTTTTTGACTAATACTAAGCTTAATTCAAATAATTTAAAATTAGATTTAGAAATAAGAATGGTGATTTAATTGGATTAAAAGATGAAAATAGTTTGGCGAAGTGAAACATCCGAAAAATCTTTAATTAGATTTAAATTCGAACTTGTTAAATTAATTCATCACATTATTATCATCAGAGTAAATAAATCTATTGAGGAATATTTTTTTTTTTTGTAAAATTATGAAAATTCAACAAGATTTAATAATTAAAAATTGAGAATTGATGCTGTACAGAAAACAATAAGTTTTATTTTTTTTAATCAGAAAATTAAATCACGAATTATACAATTATACATTTCGAGTGTTATGAATTTTAAAAATATTTAATATTTAAAAAATTAGGTTAAAAATTAATAATATGTGTAGTGTTAAGTTAATGATGCACATCGGAGCTATTGTGCAGTTTTGATAAATTATCTTAAAATTTTCAGTTCTTCGCAATGACGAAAAGATTATAATGTTATCATCAAACTCGATAAAAAAAGAAATAGGAAATGTTTTACTACACATTCAGTTGTCTCAGTTATCGTTTATTCTACCTTGATAAAGAATTGGAGAACGTTACTATAAATAAAAATTATTATTAAACCAAATATTTCTGTTCAAATATTCAAAATTATTCTTAGGTCAAAAAATTAATTATTATAGTCAAAAAACAACTTTAATTTTCTTAAACTTACATTATTTAAATTCTTTAAATGTGGTTTGCAATTATGTTTTTACCCAGAATCGAATCAACTGGTTTTAGTATGTAAAATATTTTTCTCACAAAGAACAATTCATTAACTAAGCCATATCAAGCACTACACTTAGCATCAGGAATTTTTACGTGGATATTTTTTATTAAAACCGGTGTATCTCAGCGGATATTGGTGCTATAGGGATGAAACACACATCATCTAGAATTAGGGCTTTCAGTCGGTCATAGAAACACCTTAGTAGAAAATCGCTCCCACCCACAAATCACGTCGTAGTCGTGAAAATTGCATAAAAATTTTTCCGAAAAAAATGTTTCATGTCCTAATTCTAGGCGCGTATTTCATTTCTGTAGCACCAATATCCGCTGAGATATACCTGTTTAAAGTAAAAATATCCACTTAAAAATTCCGTATATTTCGTATATTTATGTAGGTGTCATAAATAATTACGCCTAATTTCCTGATGAATTAATAAATCTTAAAACTTTCCCATCGCATAAACCTGATTTTTCTTTATCCGTGAATAACGTATTCATATTAAGTAATTGTTTACTGAATGTGTAGTTATTATTGCTGTTTTATCTTTTGGAATCCACATTCTCTACATGTTAAGACATAGATTACAATCAAAATTTCCCACCATTAGTCTCATCTTGATAAAATCATTGCTAAATACGGTATTAATTTGTGTTTAGAAGTAGTTAATGCAAGATGATTTTTGTTTTAAAATGATATTTAAAATAAATATTCTCACCCAACTCATTTTAGTAGTAAAGTTTACGCAGAGTTGTAATTCCGTTCAACTCGTGATACTGCAGCAGCTTTATTTAAGTAATATTCTCACCTTATGATGTGTATCACTATGACTAGTCTAGTTATATAAACGGATCTGCAAGTTTATTTGCTATTATTGATTTGTTAATTAAAACAAAATGAAAAAACGAGATTCATTTAACAAACCAAATGATAAGACTTTATTAAAATAAAATATCAAAATAAAGAGTAAAAACTAACGCCTTGATAATCAACACAGGCAGAAAGACGAAAGAAATTGAGGACCCATAAGTCCAATTTTTAAAAATCACTCTCTGTTTCCCTTTTAATATTTATTCAATTCTCTACTTCTAACATTGATATTTTTGTTGTCATCGATCGATTATGATGGTATGAATTCTATATTTTAATTATTTTAATTATTGAATAGAGTAGATAAGACTTCTTAAAGCTACCTAATTAAGAATAATAAAAGATTGTTTTTGGTCAATGATTATACGATTAATCCTAAATAGATTTGGACAAAGAAATTATTCGAAAGAAATCATAACAGGAAATTGGTATAAAAAGAGTAAGCTTTAATTCATGCTTTTCTTTCTAACAGCCTTGTTTAATTTATCTTTTTTTACGAAAATTTTGAAAGTGAGTTTATTTAACATTAATTTAGGTTGTTGAATTAATTTTTATTTAAGTTTTTGCTAGACTTTTCTAACAAAAATGATTGCGTAAAGTATGGCATTTCTTGTCTTGCCCTTAGTGCTCGAAACTGTTATTGAAGCAGTAGTAGTAACAGGTGCAGTGGTGACTGCAGCAGTCGTAACTAAAGAAGTAGTAGAAAAAACAGTGGACGTAATAGGCAGTTCTTCCTCTTCATCCTCATCCTCATCTTCTACCACTTGTTTTGAAAAAAAAACCGTTTACGACTGGTGGTGCAATGGTCTTACTACGGAAGAAAAAAATATTCTCATTGACGAGCTAGGATATAAAGAAAAAGAAGGATGTTTTAGCCTTGAGCATTTAAAGGAGAAAGTTGAGAGACATTTTTACGACAAAGAGCCAGGCCAACCAACCAAGGAAGATGGCTACGAACCACCCAAAAATTGGAATGGTAAGTTGAAGAAAGTTGGCAATAGTCAAAAAAAAGGCTATCCTCATAAAGATGGAAGTATTTGGGTTCCAACCGGCAGGGGGACTGAAAATGTTAAACCACATGGTGGTCCTCATTGGGATGTCCAATCTCGCGACGGGAAAAGTTACAGAAATGTTTATCCAAAAAACAAATAAACAAGGTTAATTTTAAACAAAAAAACTATCTTTATATTCTTTTCCATCAATCATTGCTACTGCTTTGTTTTCTTTTTTCTTTTTCATTCTTTCATCTCACTCTGCATCATAAAAACAATGTTCCATGGATACCATCGACTGACTTTTTATTTACTTTACTTTTTCACATTTAAGAAAAACCTTGAACTCAATTCTTTACTTTTTCACATTTCGGAAAAAACTTGGTCTCAATTCTTTTGTTCTTCTTTGGCTGTGAACTTATTAACTCTGGCTCAAAAATTCTCAATATACTCAATGTCTTGACCGTTAGGAAAAAATAAATTAAAATATTTTTCAGCTCCATCAATTATTTGAATTTTTTTAGTTTTTCATTTATGATTTAAAATTCTTTATTTCTATCTTTTTTAACTGAATTTAGTAAGTATTTTTTTTCTACTCATTAGTCAGTCGTCTTTATTTTTTTTAGTGAAACTTTAACGCGCTTGCATTCTTTTCAATATTCAAATTTTAATACTGACTGGAATGAATCTTTAAATTATTTGAATTATAATATTTCAATATCAATGAGACTAAAGATATTATTTATTATCATCCTTTTAAATTGCTATTGTTTAAATTTTATCTTTCATCTTATCAGTTATGATTTTTTGATTATTTAATAAATATATATAAAATATTAATTCAAAAAATTCATAAGTTATTGACTTTTATATGTGCACCCATGGTAAATTGTAAATCTTTATCCAATAATAACTTGAGATCCAGTATATTTAAATGGGTTAATTTTTTTTAAGGATATTTTATTAATTAAAATTGAATCCATGTTTGTTCAGGAATTTTGTCTATAAAATTAACCAAAATTCGGATTTCAAAACTTTATTATTAATATCTATCGATCTCGATGGATATCAATTATAATTATAAATATCAGCTATCTTATTTAAATTTGTAGCTAATAATAAAAGCTACAAATCATGTGGTCGGATACATGTGTGTATATTGTTGAAAACGATATCCAAAATATGTAACTGGGCTCATTTGATCCAAGATCTTTTTTGGGAGACCATCAGAATTACAGTTATATGTATGTATGCAAATTTTGAAGTTTAAAAAAAAAAAAGTGAATAAGTTTGACAACTTTGTGAAAATAAAATTAACATCAAAATAAATAATTTTAAAAACAAGATGTCATCGGATGTTTACGATTTTACTCAAAATTATTTAAGATTTTTAAACAAATTCCAAACTGTTCAATTAGTTAATATTTAAATATTTTTTATTTTAATGATAATAAATCTATTTGTAAAATAAATTAAAATATCACCATTGAAATTGAAAATGACGCCTCTTTGAATATGTGTCATTTCTGCGCTACGTTACTGTTAACAAAGAGTTATATATATATATATATATAAAATATCTTTTTAAATTGTATCGCATAAATGATAAGTCAAAATAATTGAAATTTTTCAATGTTCTAAAAGATCTCTAAGATAAAATTCCTCATAAAATTGTAGAACTCATTATTTATTTAGAGGTGAAATAATTATACTTTTTGATACTACTACATCATGTTAATAAAAATTGATATGACTCTTGTAATATTAGAATATAACCTCTTATTGATATCTAGATCAGCATTCTGGAGGTTTAACTTTCTTGTATAAGACTTACAATGATGATAATACTACTAATAATAAACAATAATTAGTACACGGGAGACATTGCAATTTGTATATAATGTAATATGATATAATCTGTTCTGTGATAATTTAATATAATTTTTATATAATTTTATATATACTGTATATACATTTTAGTATCGCTGGGTAATGATATTATCCAACGGATTATAGAAAATTTTAATTAAATAATTTCAACGCCTAATCATCCTACACAATATTTTTTCAAAATCATCTAATATTGAATCAAAAATTCAAAGAGCAGGGTTTCGTACGCAAGGAATTCAAAATGAATTACCGAAAGAAGGACAAAAGGGAATTGTCATAAGTTTGAATAATTCAATTCTTAATAATTTGATAATTTTATCATTTAATCAATCAAAATCAAAAATTCCTAATGATTCTCTTGAATCAAGATTTGAGCAACTTAAATATGATTTAAATGAAAATAATGAGAATTTAGAAAATCTTTAATTTGATTGAAAATTCATATTTATGTTTATTTCTTTTGTATGTGGGAGAAATTTTTTTTTTTGCAAAACTATGTCATAATTTATGAAGATTTAACAATAAGCTTTTCTTTAACAAGAAAACTTTTTCAAATTATTGCAATCTCTTTCCACTTTTAGAGTTCCACTTTAGAGTTGTGTATAAGATTATTATTTTTTTATTTTAAAAAATTTATCACAATTAATAAAAAAAATAAATACTAATAATTAAAAGATAATAATTAACAAAAATAATTATGTTGAAAAGCTAAAGATAAATAATTATGATAATTGGCTGACCGATAATAAATAAAAATGAATATGTTAGCAGTGACTCTGTGGATTAATAAATTAATAAAACAATATATCTTATTATTTAGGTGACAAAAAAAATTTTAAACATTGTTTTTCACGAATCACAAAAAAAGGAAAAAAGAATAGGTTTATTACATATTTAAATATATGCAATTTAAAGGTAGAATGTGATTAATATACATATATAGTGTTATATTTGACAAAATTATTTAATAAATAATTGCCTTATAAGAAACTTACAACGTAATGAAATTTTAAAATAATAAAAAATGACCTTTAAATTTTTTAATAAATTATCTCGAGATTTTTCAGAACACTTAATGACAAAAAAGATTATAATGTTGTCATCAAAGTTGATAAAGAAGGAAATAGGAAATCTTTTACTGCACACTCGGTTGTTCTACGTTATCGTTCATCCTTCTTTGAGAAAGAATTAGAGAACGCTACTATTAATATAATAAATCACGTCAAAACTATTATTAAACCAAATATTTCTGCTCAAATATTCGAAATTATTCTTAAGTAAGTTAAAAAGTTTAAATTGAGTGTATTGTGACTCGATATTAATAAAATAAAATACATTGAATAGATATATCTATGGTGGAATTGTTGATGTGGAAAATTCGGATACCAAACCCATTTATGAATTAATGTTCAAAGCTAAGGAATTGGAACTTAACGAACTATCAGTAAAATTAGAAAGTTACCTTATAGCTTCTTGGTTAAAAACTCATGTCTCCTTGTTTATCGTTCAATCTTTGATAATACCGAATTTAAAGGTTTGAAAAAATTTTATAATGATATTTTTGAGAAACATCCAAATTTGATTTTTGAATCCGAAGATTTTACTTCAATATGCAAAAACGGCTGTCATCAATTTTTGCAAAGAGATGACTTGAAAGTCGGAGAAATAAAAATTTGGGATTACATTATCATTGCACAAAATCCTACTTTACCTACTAATTTGGAAGAATGGTTTAATGAAAATTTCCAGCCTTTGAAAATAACACTACAACAATGTTTACCACTTATTCGAGATTTTCATATTTCTAGTGAAAATATTTGGGGGAAAGTGAACCCCTACGAAAAAATTCTTGAAAAACAGCTTTGGGATGACATAATCCAACGTCAAATGTTAAACCGGTTAAATCTCTTGTCTTGCCAGCAAGAATCATTTTAACCTCCGAATTACCTCCAAGAGTAACATTCTCTACAAAAAACATGTCGCAGAACTTTCATCATGGATTAATCGAAAATCAACCACTTATTCTTCAGAAAATATTCCTTAGGATTAAAATCATCTCTACTTCCTCGTGAAATTAATTGAAATTCATAAGACATTTTGGAACATGTGAAATGGACATGCTGTCACGATTGAAATTTTTTTTTTTTGCAAAATTATGTATAATTTATGAAAATTTTTTCAATCTGACATGATAAGATCTTTAACAAGAAAAAATTTTAAAATTAATATAATCTCTTTCCACTTTTAGAGTTCCACTTTAAAGTTGTGTATAAGAATATTATTTTTTTTATTTTAAAATTTATTACGATTAATAAAAAATCAATATTAATAATTAAAAGATAATAGTTAACAAAATAATAATATTGAAAAACTAAAGATAAATAATAGTGATAATTGGCAGAACACAAAAAAAATTAAATGCATGTTTGCAACAATTTTTTTTCAACGAATCACGAAAAAGGAAAAAAAATGGGTTTAAATTAAATTATTTCATATTTAGATATCATATGAGTAACTAAAGATAGAATATGATTAATATGTAGTGTTATGTTTTACAAAACTATTTAATAAATAATTACCTTATAAGAAACGATCAATAAAATTTACGAAGATTTATAACGTCTATTGCTGTGCTGAAGTTTAAATAATAAAAAATGACCTTTAAATTTTTTAATAAATTATCTCAAGATTTTTCAGAACTTCTTAATGACAAAAAAGAATATAATGTTGTCATTGAAGTTGATAAAGAAGAAAATAAGAAATCTTTTACTGCACATTCAGTTGTCTTACGTTATCGTTCACCGTACTTTGATAAAGAATTAGAGAGAGCTACTACGAATGAAAATCATATTAAAACTATTATTAAAACAAATATCTCTGTTCAGATATTTGAAATAATTCTTAGGTAAGTAACGAAAAAAATTATTTATTACTTTAAATATTAAATTAATATATATTGGGACTCGATATTAATAAAATAGAATACAATACATTGAATAGATATATCTATAGTGGAATTGTCGATATTGAAAATATAGATACCAAAACCATTTATGAATTAATGATCAATTGTAATGAATTAAAGCTTGAAGAACTATCAGTAAAATTAGAAAGTTACCTTATCGAATCTAAAGCTTCATGGTTAAAAACTCATTTCTCCTTTGTTTATCATTCAATCTTTGATGGCAATAAATTTGAAGGTTTGAAAAAATTTTACAATGATATTATTGTAAAATATCCAAATTTGATTTTTGAATCAGAAGATTTTAAATCCCTCCAAGAAACAGCATTGGTTTCTATTTTGCAAAGAGATGACTTGAAAGTCGAAGAAATTAAAATTTGGGATTACGTTATCAAATGGGGAATTGCACAAAATCCTACTTTACCTACTAATTCGGAAGAATGGTCCAATGAAAATTTCGAGGCTTTGAAAATAATCCTACAACAATGTTTACCGCTTATTCGATATTTTCATATTTCTAGTGAAGATATTTGGGAGAAAGTGAAACCCTACGAAAAAATTCTCGAAAAACAGCTTTGGGATGACATGATCCAACACCATATGTCACCAAATAAACCTGTTAAATCACTTGTTTTGCCAGCAAGAACCGTTTCAACTCCCGAATTACCTTCAAGAGTGAATGAATCATTTTCAACCATTATCAGCAAAGAACATGCCGCAGAACTTTCATCATGGATTGATCGAAAATTGACTACTTATTCTTTATCAGATATACCTTATGAATTTCAATTAATTCTTCGAGGAAGTAAAGACGGTTTTCGTCCCAAAACATTTTGGGAGATGTGTCATGGACATGCTGGTACAATTGTGGTTGCAAAAATTGCAGGAACTGATGAAATAATTGGTGGTTATAATCCTTTAGCTTGGGATAATTCAATAGGAGATAGTAATATGGAAACAAAAGATAGTTTCATTTTTTCATTAAAAAATGGTGATTTTCAAGATTCAATTCTCAGCCGAGTTATAGAAAGTAGTGGAGCTCTATACTATCAAGATTCTGAAGATCAGAATAGTTATGGTCCAGTGTTTGGTAATGATGAATTTATACTGGAATCTTATGTTTCTGATTTTACTCAAGATAAACGATGTTGGTGTAATTATAATGAATTTTATGAAAAATCTATTAGAACAACTAATGAAAGATTTTCTATTGTGGATTATGAAATATTTAAGATTATTAATAAATAAATTCCAGACCATGCGATTAGATAATATAGTCTTCTCTTCCTTATTAATGATAACTAAATATAGAGTTTTTGCATAATATACTTTGAAGAAATGAGAAAACTTTTTTCGTCACTTTTCTATTGAAATAATATGTTGGCATATCAAATGTTTGATATAAATTATTTTGCTATTATACAATAATAAAAAAGATCTTATTATTATTATCTGCAAATTTATCGATGAATATAATCAACGCGTTTAATCCGACGAATAAAATATGATTACCTGAGTAATAGAAAAGAATAAGAATTGCATCATGATGATTATTATGATTGTGATATTTTCATAAGGCATAATTAATACAGAATATAACAAAAGAAAAACTCCCAAAAAAATCTTACACGAATATAAGGATAAATACCATCATCACAATTCCCAATTGATTTAATGTATTGCAAAATTTTCGATCTACAAAAATAAAATTTATTATCATCTTCAGAATTTTCATATTGAAAATTGCATAAAATAGGAAAATAGAAAATTAAGAATTTTGTAAATGAATCTGATGATGAAGGTTTGCTTTGCTTTACATCTAAAGATCTCATTCAATTATAAGAAAAAAAAAGAGAATTCAGAAAATTGGGGTTACTTAAAATCTTAATCATGCAAACAATATCATTATCATCATCATCAAACAGCAATTGAATTTTTATTTCCTAATAACAATATAATAATAATTAAGATAAAATGTAACAACATTCACAACTTTATAACCTTCGACTCCCTTGGCGAATCTTTTATTATAACCATCGATTCCTTTATTGCAATTAATACCTTTATCACAAGCGTCCATTCCTTCAATACAATTAACATCTGCTTCTTTTTCAACGTCTTTAAGATCATACAATCATCAAAACCAAAAATCTAATAATGATTTTTTTTTAATCTTTTATTTCAATCATTCATTTTATCGTAATTTCAAATTTTCCAACCACAAAAACAATTACAACAATCGCCATCACAACAGCAACCATCACAAACAAGAGTATTAAACGAAAACAGTATCCCAGAATTGCCAAAAATTTAATAAAAATTGATATGACTTATAAATAACATCAGAATATAACCTCTCATTGACATTCCAGCTTAGAATTCTGGTGATTTAGCGTCCTTGTATAAGACTTATAATGATGATAATAATCACAATAATCAATACACAGGAGATATTGCAATTTGTATATAATATAATTTATTCTATATAATTTTATTTCTAATTATATATGTGCATTTTAGCATCACTGAATAGTGATCCAACGGGTGATGGAAAACTTAATGTCTATAAATTTAATGCCTTATCATTCTGCACAAGATTTTCAAAATTATCTAATGTCAAACCAAAAAAATTGAAAAAGGGTAGTTTCTATGTGTCATAAGTTTAAATTCTTAAATTAATGCTTAATTAATAATTTATTATAATTTAATAATTTAATCAATCAAAATTAAATTAATCAATTAATTAATAGATTTACTTACACGTGTATTTTCAACTGAAAGAAGTGCCATGTTAAGTCTTACTGAATTATTATTTCATCTTAATTCAAATCACATTTTAAGATTTAGAAATAAGAATGGTGATTTAATTGGATTAAAGAATGAAAATAGTTGGAAATTGGCAAGTGAAGCATCTGAAAAATATCTAATTAAATTGAAATTCATATCATTACCAGCTTTAAGTAAGTTAATTCTAATTCGGAGAATTTGTGTTTATTTCTATTGTGTACGATTAAATCATATCAAATTATTAAATTTTCTTTCATCTTTTAGCATTCAATTTTAGAGTTATGTACAAGATTATTATTTTTTTATTATAAAAATTTATTACAATAAATAAAAATAAAATTATCAAATTCTAGTAACTAAAAAAATAATGATGACAAAATAAATAAATAATAGAATTAATTTAAATGCTAAAGATAAAAAAAAATAATTATAAGCACCGAAATTGGAAAGCAGTTACAATACATATTAATAAATATATTAATAAATATATTAATATATAAATTAATAAAACAATAAGTTTTGAATTTTGTTTTAATTTTTTTGAATTTTTTTGAATTTTTTTCTTTTGTCACATTTAAATAATAACATATAATAAATCACGAATTACATATATATATTATTTTTGTATAATTCTGATGAGGCTGTTTTTCACGAATCACATATTTAATTTTATTAAATAAAATTAAAAAAATAAGATTGCAAATTTTCCATACTTTTGCAAATTAAAAAAATTCCAGTTTTCGAATTGAGGACACAATATTCTATCAGTATTTTATTCCAAGCTATTTTTTTAAGATTCTAATTATAATTTACTTCGTTGTTAACTTAATTTCGTTATACTTTTTTTATTCACAAAATTCTTGTTTGATATTTGTTGTAAAAACTTTATTAAAAAAAATAAAGATCTTATATAATTATTTTAATGATTTCGTCCATCAATTCCAAGAATGAAATCAAATAATACGAATAAAGATCTTATTACGAAATCCCAAGGATATCAAGTTAATAAAGAACACATCATAGATCAACCATCACTTTAAGTATTGAAATTAAGTAAGTGATAATACACATTTTAATTATAGAATCCATTACAATTATAATATATTTGTGAATCCATCTCCAAGAATATAATAATTACAAAAAAATACCTTATTTATCTGAAATTTGAATCCAAGATGTAAGAAGATATGTACTGCTAAAAATTAATTGATTATAGCTTTTAAAGCTCTCAATCGGTTCGGTTTCTGTTTATAAACCGTGACCGAACCGAAACAGAACCTAGTATATAGGTTTACATATATACATATTGATTTTGGAGGATTTAGATAATTATTGAAACTGGATAATTATCATTCGGTTTCAAACCGAATCCGAACCGTAATAGCTTTCAATCTTACTAGAAATGACCCATAATGATAAAAATTATAGTTGTGTTGCACAATGTGTTGAATAAATTTAACTAGACCTATTCGAGCATTCCAATTTATAATTAAGTCGCTAAAAAAGGGATTGCTATGAATAACGTGATTTGTAAACGCTGATTTTCAGAATAAAGAAAAATAGTATATATAAAGCAATTGCACCGAGGAATAATTGCACTAAAATTCATAAATAATCAATCTTCGATTATTTTTATCCCAAGACATTTTAGAACATGTATCATGGACATTCATATGGAAAAAATGATACCTAGTTTCATTTTTTATTATAAAATGGTAATATTCAGAATTCAATTCTCAGCTGGCTGAGTCAAAAAAAATAAAAAAATAAGAAAGCTCTATACTAATGTAGTTCTAATTATCAGAATATTTATGGTTCATATTTTGATAATTATAAATTTATATGGGATCACTAGTTTCAGATTTTACTCAAGATATGAATTTTTTTCTTATATACGGACCATGAATTTACCTTAACAATTACGCTTACAAAGAAAATTTCAAAATAACATTTATAAATTTACAAAGAAAAAAAAATTAACCATGAATCGAAATTTTATACTCGCATTTATTGTATTTATTTTACTTACTTCGTTGGTCAGCGCTTTGCCGCATCAACTTGATAAAAGAGAAACTAAGTGGGAAGTTTGCTCATTCAATGGAACAACATTTGCTCCAGTTGATGTAAAGATATCATCTGATCCTCTCGTTCGTGGTCAACAAGATAATTTTACTGTTTTTGGGAATTTACCATATACTATTTTTTATTATCACAAGCTTTTGTTTTTCTCATAGGTTTTACTGGCGTACCGGCATATGTCTTTTCAACATCTATCCCCAATTGCCCAATTTTCGCTGGAACTAATTTTAATATAAATTTTCCACAATTGGAGGTGCCATTAGATTTAACTGATTCATTTTATGCTACAGTCATTATTGGGAATGAATACGAATTTTTAGGCTGTGCGTTTGCTCACTTTGGTGATCCTGAATCTGAAGATTCTTATCCTATTGCTTCTTATCCAATTTCTTTTTACACTATCGCATAATAAATTTAATATTATTTATTAATTTAATTTATTAATATAATGTAGTTGGCAAAAAAACTGAAATATTGATCTACTATAAGCGAGGTTGTTAATTCATTCGATGCTAATAAATTATTAATTAAAAAATTGACCAATACCTGCGTTAATATCATTGTTATTTTTTATTATTATAAAAAATAAAAATTGGTTGTGTAAATATAACAGCGATCAAATATAGCAGCTGGTTATATAATGTTATGGTTCGCAATAATAATTTATATATTTAGAATAGATATTTAAATTCGTAGTTTATTAATAATCATATAATTTTTTAATTATCCATGTGCACATTGCACATTGCATTCCTTTTTTATGAATACAAAAATAAAGTCATACACTCGTCTCTTCACATACTAAGAAGGTTGTTATTTGTAATCGTTCTAAATTTTAAAAAAAAAATGGATTCAAATAAAAGATTGGTTCTATATCTACAAGACCTCAGCATCGTAAAATTGAAAATAACAAATAAACCATCCTCAAGTGATAACTTTGATAATAAATCCAGTATTTCTAATAACGCAACAGTATCCAAGAATAATATCTTCGAATTGCCAAAAATTTATTAAAAATTAGTATAACCTCTTATTTATATTCCAGCCAGCATTCTGAAGATTTGGCCCTCTTGTATAAGACTTATAATTATGACAATACTACAATAATTATTAAATAAGAGTGGGGATATTTCAATTTGCATATAATACGATATTATTTTATATCTAATTTATAATTACGGGATAGTGATCCAACAGGTGATTGAAAATTTTAGCCAATTAATTTTAATGCCTTGTCTTCAAAGATTTTTTAAAATTAACTAATATCGAATCAAAAATTGAAATGGTTTCGTACGCAAGGGATTCGAGATGAATTATTAAAAGAAGGACAACGGGTAAGTGCCATAAGTTTAAATTATTACTTAATTAATACTTAGTTACTACTTATTATAATTTAATTTAATTGATTAGTTTTGATTTAATGTTTAATAGGTGATGTTAGTTTTCAACCAAAATAAGAGTCTTACTGAATCATAATTCGAATAACTTAAATTAAAATTTAGATTAAATAGTAGGATTAGAAATTCATATTATTCAATCCAATCAAAATTGAATGTTAAATTTAGAATATATCAATTCGGAAAATTTGTTGTAAAATATTATATAATTTGCTCGACAATTATTATTTTTTTAGCCGTCATTTTTTCCGTTTCTGCGTGGAATAATAGTGGTTAGGTTATATCCTGTTTGCATACAGGTTATATCCTGAAAATTTCATGCGAATGTGCTGATAATTTATGAAATTTAATAATATGAGATCTTCTTTAACAAGAAAATTTAATCAAATTATTATATTCTCTCTACCACTTTTAGAGTTCATCTTTAGAGTTATGTACAAGAATATAATTTTTTATTAAAAAAAAAATTTATTAAAGTCAATAAAAAATAAAATTATCAAATAATAACAATTAAAAGCAAATAATAATATTAATTTAATTGTAGTACTGTAATAATTGATAATAAATAAATAATAGATGATACAATACAAATTAATAAATATATAAGATTCTGATTTTAATCATAATACTATCCTCTTTCGTGATTCGTGAAAAACAGCTCGATCGCAACGTGATTTGTTATTTGCAAGGGACAAAAAAAAATTTGGTTATTATTATGTGTAATGTTATGTTTGACATGCAGATTTGTCAATAAATTGTACACAAAATTGTACAATGGAGATTTATTAACGCCTACGCCTATTGTACAGTTTTGAAGTTTCAAAATAATAAAAAAAATGACTTTTAAATTTTTTGATAAATTATCTCAAGATTTTTCAGAACTTCTTAATGACAAAAAAGATTATGATGTTATCATCGAAGTTGGTAAAGAAGGAAATAAGAAATCTTTTACTGCACATTCAGTTGTCTTACGTTATCGTTCACCGTACTTTGGTAATGAATTAGCGAACGTTATTACAGATGAAAATCATATCAAAACTGTTATTAAACCAAATATCTCTGGTCAGATATTCAAAATAATTCTTAAGTAAGTAAAAAATCATTTATTACTTTAAATATTAAATTAATATATTGTGATTTAATATTATATTAATAAAATAAAATGCATTGAATAGATATATCTATGGCGGAATTGTCGATATTGAAAATACAGATACCAAAACCATTTATGAATTAATGATCATTGCTAAAGAATTAGAGCTCGAAGAACTATCAGTAAAATTAGAAAGTTACCTTATTGACTCTAAAGCTTCTTGGTTAAGAACTCATTTTTCTTTTGTTTATCATTCAATCTTCGATGGTAAGGAATTTGAAGATTTGGAAAAATTTTACAATGATATTATTGTAAAACATCCAAATTTGATTTTTGAATCAGAAGATTTAACTTCACTCCACGAAGCAGCATTAATTTCTATTCTAAAAAGAGATGACTTGAAAGTTGAAGAAGTGCAAATTTGGGATTACGTACTCAAATGGGGAATTGCACAAATTCCCACTTTAACTACAAATTTAGAAGAATGGTCTAATGAAAATTTCAAGGCTTTGAAAATAACTCTACATTCGTGCTACCACTTATTCGATATTTTCATATTTCTAGTGAAGATATTTGGGAGAAAGTAAAGCCCTACAAAAAAATTCTTGAAGAACAACTTTGGGATGACATGATCCAACATTATATGTTTCCAAATAAACCTGTTAAATCACTTATTTTGCCAGCAAGAAACATTTCTAATTTTGAATTACAATTACCTTCAAAAACAATTTCAACTCCTAAATTACCATCAAAAGAAAATGACCGATTCTCAACTATAATTAACAAAGAACATTTCGCGGAAATTTCATCATGGATTGATCGAAAGTCAACTACTTATTCTTTCGCAAATATTCCTTATGAATTTCAATTAATTCTTCGAGGAAGTAGAGATGATTTTAATCCCAAAACATTTTGGAACAAGTGCCATGGACACGCTAACACAATTGTGGTTGCAAAGGTAGCAGGAACTGATGAAATTATTGGTGGCTATAATCCTTTAGCTTGGGATAATTCAACAAGAGGTGTTATGGAAACAAAAGATAGTTTCATTTTTTCATTAAAAAATGGTAATATTCAAGATTCAATTCTCAGCCGAGTTATAGATAGTACAGAAGCTCTATTCTATGATGATCCGAATGTTCAGAATATGTATGGTCCATGCTTTGGTAATGATGAATTTATATTGAGAACAAATGTTTCCGATTTTACTCAAGATAAATTTTGTTGGTGTAATTATGATACTAGATGTGAGATTTATTATGAAAAACCTATTAGAACAACTAGAGAATTATTTTCTATTGTAGATTATGAAGTATTTAAAATTATTAAACAAATTCTAAACTGTACAGTTAGATAATATAATCTCATTATTTAAATAATTTTTATTTTAATGATAATAAATCTATTTATTAATTAAAACATCAAATAATCACTATATTCGCTTGAAATTAAAAGTTATTTTAATGCTACGTTATTATTTAATCTTTACTTTAATAAGAGTTAGTGAATATTTATTCGAATTTAAAAAGATGTTTTATATATTTGAAATTATTTAATGTGCCAAAATATTTCTAAGATGAAAATTCTTAATAACATATTATTTCTAAATAACAATGAATCCTCATCATACTTTTTAATACTACTACATCATGTTAAATATGTTTTTCCCGTTTATTTTTATTTGATGTCGTTGAAATCTATCAAATATAAGTCGACCATTTTGTTATTATTTCATAATGATGATAGTTTGCATTTAGTTGAACATTTTGAATGGAGTGAATGACATACTTTTCTCCACACCCCGTATATTTTCTAAGTGTAATCTGGGCATATTTTTTCGGATGAAATTTATTATTTCACTTATCATGTGTAAATAATAAAAAATATATATTTTTAAGATTTGTATGTATGTATTTGTATTGTTATCAGTAACAATAATGATAAATAATAACATTGTTATTATTAATTATAATATCTTAACATCTGTGCAAAATTTATAATAAAATAAAATAAGGGTAGCCCTATTTTCACCATCATATTTTGCTATCTCCACCATGGGTGGATCACATGATCCAATAAAAAAGAAATTTACTATTTCCACCATGGTAATTAAATGACATAAATATTATTCAGACGGTTTAAAAGACAAATGATAACATATGGACATCAAATATACAGGATCGGGTGATCAATCCAATTAGTCCTACCTATAAATGACACTAGTGGAAACGTTTATAATCAGGTTTATGAACAATGAAGAAGTAGAGTTTATTATCAATATGTAATGATGTAACTTTATTAGATGATTTTTTGCCACATGTATAACAACATCCCAAATTATGTTGTGCTATGAGTAATTGTGATTACAAATGAATGATAAACAATGTATATAAAGAGCTAGACTAAATAGAATTTTGACTAAAATAAAATCAAATTAATCGTTCTAAAAACTAATGAAAATTCCCGGGAAACCATTATTTTGTTGTTTACTGTCATTTATCCTTTATCCCCATCATCCTTGCATAACGGGTGATGTTTTTTTCAACAATCATTCAAGTGATAAACAAAAATAAAAAATAGTATTGTGTGTTGTCCGTTATCCTTTTCATTTTAATTGTGTAATGGTTTATCGCTTCAATACTAACCTGTGATTTCAGATATACCATTGTTATACTAAAAAAAGACAGCGGTGTGAAAAAGATTAATGATTATTAAAGCTCAATAAGGAAAATGATTACTTTCTTGTATCCGTTTATCATTTAATAAATTTTCAGATATGCTAACCTAAAAAGTAAATAATCAAGTAACGTGAATCTTAATGAGTATATAATACATATGATAAATTTTAGAAGTATTGTCCCTTAAATTGTCCCTTAAATTGTCAAGTGGACAAATTTGCCTGCTAAAATATAGTAGCATGTGAAAACTTACAGCTTAAGGGATGAGAGAAAAAAAAGAGAATGGTGAGATCAAAAAAAAAATCAAATGCTTGAATAAAAAAGGAAAAAAGAATAAAAAACTTCTGTTGCCCGAGCATAATAAATGTTTAATTATAATCTTTAAATAAATATGATGGAAAGATTATCTAAAAATACAAGGTATTTGTAAATTTCATCTCATCAGATTAGCAATAAAAGTTTTACTTTTTTTAATAAAAAATTTTTGCTTACCTGTGTGAATCTATTAAATAACCATACGAATCAAACCAATTTTTTTTCAATAATAAGACTATGCTGCAGAATATAAATCATGCTATCACCGCCACCATCAGATGGTCATTTTGAAAGTCGCGATGATCTCATTCAACATGTCCAAACACATGCCTTCAGTCATGGGTATGCTGTAAGTATCAAAAGATCCGAACGAAATAAATTCGTTTATTTGCAATGTGATAGAGGTGGCTATTACAATAATAGATTGAATCTTACGGATGACACCCGCCAGAGAGCTACAAGTACACGATTGATAGGCTGTCCTTTTGAGTTGTATGGCAGGAAAATGAAAGATAGTAAATGGTATTTAACAATAAAAAATGAAAATCACAACCACAAGGCATCAAAAAATATTTCAGGGCATCCATCAAGTCGCCGATTGAATGAAAAAGATCAACAGAGAGTCCAGGAAATGTCCAAGGCAGGTATTTATCCTCGGGAGATAATTTCTACCCTATGTCAAAATAATTCAGATAACCTCGCAATTTTGAAAACCATCTATAATGCTCGAGACAAGATTAGACAAAATAATCTTCAAGGTTGCACACCAATTCAGGCTCTTCTTGATGAACTTAAAAATGGAAACTTTGAGTATGACTATCAATATGATCAAAATGGGAATTTAATTCATCTCTTTTTTGCACATCCCAAATCAATTGTACTCACCAAAGCTTACAATTCCGTTCTCTTGATGGACTTAAATACAAGACCAACAAGTTTAAGATGCCATTGCTTCATGTTGTTGGAATGACAAGTTTTAATACTACATTTTCATCTTGCTTTACATTCTTAAAATCTGAGCAGGAAGGGGATTATAAGTGGGCTCTCACTTGTATTGCACGCATTTTTGGAGACGTTTCGAAGCCTCAAGTTATTGTAACAGACCGTGAACTAGCATTGATGCATACAATACGAACTGTGTTTCCTGCATCACAAAATCTTCTGTGCATTTGGCATATTGAAAAAAATGTACTGTCTAACTGTCGACGTCACTTTCACACAAATGAAGAATGGCCCACATTTTTAGAAAGCTGGTCTAACCTCACAAGATCCAAAACAGAAGTTAACTTTGATAAAAACTGGGAAGAATTGGTAAAAAAATGCAATGAAAAAATATCAGTTGTTACATATTTGCAGGATACATGGTTACCATTCAAAACACAATTTGTGAGCGTCTGGGTAAACCAATATATGCACCTAGGTAATGTTACAACATCACGAGTGGAAGGAGCCCATGCAATGTTAAAAAAGTATCTTCAAATATCAACGGGTGATCTTCGTACCGTCCATGAAAGAATCACTTTGGCATTAGAAAACCAGTACCAAGAAATCCAAACTATGACCTCCCAAGAAATGATTCGAATCCCCCAAACTCAAAATCAACCATTCTATGCGCAAATTGTTACCAAGATATCTACATTTGCATTAAAAAAGGTTCATGAACAATTTTTGAAGGTTTCAAAGACAACACCAAANGCTTACAATTCCGTTCTCTTGATGGACTTAAATACAAGACCAACAAGTTTAAGATGCCATTGCTTCATGTTGTTGGAATGACAAGTTTTAATACTACATTTTCATCTTGCTTTACATTCTTAAAATCTGAGCAGGAAGGGGATTATAAGTGGGCTCTCACTTGTATTGCACGCATTTTTGGAGACGTTTCGAAGCCTCAAGTTATTGTAACAGACCGTGAACTAGCATTGATGCATACAATACGAACTGTGTTTCCTGCATCACAAAATCTTCTGTGCATTTGGCATATTGAAAAAAATGTACTGTCTAACTGTCGACGTCACTTTCACACAAATGAAGAATGGCCCACATTTTTAGAAAGCTGGTCTAACCTCACAAGATCCAAAACAGAAGTTAACTTTGATAAAAACTGGGAAGAATTGGTAAAAAAATGCAATGAAAAAATATCAGTTGTTACATATTTGCAGGATACATGGTTACCATTCAAAACACAATTTGTGAGCGTCTGGGTAAACCAATATATGCACCTAGGTAATGTTACAACATCACGAGTGGAAGGAGCCCATGCAATGTTAAAAAAGTATCTTCAAATATCAACGGGTGATCTTCGTACCGTCCATGAAAGAATCACTTTGGCATTAGAAAACCAGTACCAAGAAATCCAAACTATGACCTCCCAAGAAATGATTCGAATCCCCCAAACTCAAAATCAACCATTCTATGCGCAAATTGTTACCAAGATATCTACATTTGCATTAAAAAAGGTTCATGAACAATTTTTGAAGGTTTCAAAGACAACACCAAAGGATCCGCTACAATCTTGTAGTGGAACTTTTAAATCATCAATGGGTCTTCCATGTGCTCATATAATTCAGGAACATCTCAGGAACAACCGATGCTTATAACTTGCTGACTTTCATCAACATTGGTGGATCCAAGAATGCCAACTACATCAGGAAAGACCATCTGAAACTGAAAATCCTTTGCAACAAAGATGGAAAGAATATAATCAACAGTTCGACCATTTACCGGAACATAAAAAAGCTGAAGTTTTAAATAAGATGTCAAACTTGTTCCAAGAGTCAACCGTAGTTGTGCAAAATCTGCAAGTGCAACAAACGAGGGGACGTCCAGTTGGAGCAAAAAACCATGCTCAATCGTCCACTAAAAGAGATCCATCCACCTTTGAATTGGTTGAACAGGGAAAACGTAGGAAATGTGGTCTATGTCATGAAATTGGGCACAATAGTAGAACATGCCCAAATGCAGAAAATATAGAATAGAGTAGTTAGATTTAAATGTTTTTATATGAGAAAAAAAAATAATACTTCTCCGATAGAAATAATTATCTGTTTGTCAAATGTCCTTCGTAAAACGTGTTTATAAAAGCTACAATAAAAAGTAAGTTACACAATTTACGTGCTATTGTAAAAATTTCATAACGTAACACCGCTATTCTTACTATCTGAAATTAAAACGTCCAAAATAATGGGACGAAAAACAGTTCTAAAGTTGATCTCGTGCTTGCTGCTTGATAAATTGTTGGAAAGAATTCGTGATATTTCTTCCTGTTGAATTCCTTGAATCTTGTGCTAAAATAAATAATCACGTATAAGATAAAAAGGATATCGGGTGCACAAATTATTTTTAGCATCAACTTCACGTTTCATATGAACATCATCATCTTTTTGAGAGAATGAAAAAGATATTGGGGAGATATTGTAAACAGGATCGTAAGTATATATATAGGATTTCCCCGAGAGATGCTTCATTAATCACGATCACCATCACAATCGCAATTAAAATTAGTCATAGTCATTATATTTCATAGGATAGTCATTATTACAAATATCATTTTATTTTCATTTATGTGTCTTCAAATATTACAAATCGTTCATCACAAATAAACTTTGATAAACTTTTTTGCTAATTATAAATAAACTTGCTCACGCATCTTTATAACCCGATAGTGATTATTCCAAACAGACTGTCACCGAAGCATGACAATATTATTACTATAGTGGAAATAGTAAATTTCTTTTTTATTGGATCATGTGATCCACCCATGGTGGAAATAGCAAAATATGATGGTGGAAATAGGGCCACCCTAAAATAATTTATTAATAAATAAAATAAATAAATAATAATAAAATAACAAATAATTTGAATAATTGGATAATTGAACAAGGGTTAAGAAATAATAATAATAATTACACATCAGGAAATTTTATTAGGCATAAATCTACATAATATTTTCAACACTACGTAAATGTAAATATACAGAATTTTTCGGATCGTTTTACTTTAAAATGATGTATCCTGGCGGATATCAGTGCCATAGAGATCAAACGCATATCAACTTGTAGCCCAGAACAAGTGTTTTAGATCGATTATAGAAATACATTGGTAGAAAATCGCAATCGTAGTAAAAAAAAAACGGAATTTTTTTAGTGTAAAAATTACGGGAAAAGAAATTTTTTTTACGATTTGTGAAACGGAAAGCGATCTGCACCGATATCCACCGAGATACACAAAAGACGGCCCGTAAAAATTCCGTATATTCACGTGATAATACACCTAATAAAATTCTGGTTCAGGGTGAAATTTATGAACCCCCGGGGTTCAGGCAAATTATTCTAGCCCCCCATCCTTTTTAGTAATAAAAATTTCCAAAATTAGGGACTAAGATTTGATTGGAAATTTTCGCGTAATAGTTATCATTTTTTTAAAGTCATAATTTAAAAAGGCATGACAGAATTATTTTTGAAAAGTCATTTTTTATTTTTTCAAAACTCCAAGCAATATATATAAATATACATTAATATTTTTTTTGTTCCAATTGCAATATTATTTATCACTATTATTTATTACCCGCTTACTTTTATACATAAACTTTATTTATAACCCTTCTATTAAATATTTATATATTTATTTACAATTACTATTGTATATTACATTAATTTAACCCTATATATTATAATTTTATTTTATTTTTAACCACTCAAAATCACTAATTTAGATCCTCTAAAAATAATAAAAACTTGACCCAACCACTTGAAACTAGTAGAAATAATAAAACAAACAAAGTATTCCCTGCCTTTAGTTCTATAAATCCCTCTTGAACCTTGAAATTATCTTTCTTTCTTGTCTAGATCTATAAAACTGTACTGCGCCACATGATTTAATTATAAAAACTGACCTAAAAATAATCAAAAAACAATAGTTAGTGTCCATGTACACGAAGAAACAATAAAATAAACATCACAATATTCCTGTTAACCTCCTTGAACTTTGAAATTACCTCATTGTAATTTTGTTTTATTTTTAATCCTACTCAAAATCACAATCTATAAAGTAAAAACAGACAATTTAGTAATTTAGGTCCTCTAAAAATAATAAAAATATTGAGGGTGCACGAATTCCACATGGAATGTGCACGGGATTTCGAAATGTTGCGAAGGTCACAGGAGATGACATTAAGATGACAGTGTAACTGGATGAGTGTGTTACCATCTAGATGACAGATTATTCATCTTTGTACGAAGTATTTCATCCTTGTGCGTTATCCTTCATCCTTGTGTGTCATCTTTAAAAATAGAAAAGAACGTGTTTAGACGCGACAACAAAGGATGAAGGAAAACAAGTTCGAAAGTGTATAAAATAGACTGGTAATTTAGGATGTGAAAAGGATCGGCTCATTTTTACAATTTTATGATTTTTAATTTTCTTTTGGTATATTTCGAATAATTACGAAAATCTTTCACCTAATTTGTAATAAAATAATACAATAATCTTTTGGTTCGCATTTTATAATAAAAATAAATAATAAAGATAGAAACATATTGTTTCAATTTAGCAGCAGAGATAAGACACGCCAAAGCAGTGATATATTTTTGTTGTTACATCTTTGCAATAAGTTTCAATATACACCGTAATAATTTGATACGTTTTTAATATTTTTATTTCATGATAACAGTAATATTGGTGAGAAACGGTTAACAGCCCGTAATACCTCTATTACTAATTTTGTAATTTCTTGAATAAAGTTACTGAATAAAGTCTGAAGCTAAGATTCGGAAGTTTGTGTAGTGAGCTGTAAAAAGATACTTTTACTCCACTTACTCACGTACCTTCAGATCGTACCTGTGTGTACTGTGTTAAGAGTTTATTTTATATATCTATTCGTTGCGAGTAGGCAAGTGACTGCTTGATCCTACTGGCAGATAGTGGGCGTTACGAAATATTGCGTACAAGAGTACGTTGAGTTAGTACGAAAAGGGGTGTGACGAGAGTTCGATTTAGTGGGACTGATTGATGTAACTTTACTCTTTGTTCTGGGCAGACCGCCACAATATGACCCAACAACTTGAAAACTAGTAGAAATAATAAAACAAACGAAGTATTACCTACCTTTAGTTCTATAAATCACTCTTAAACTTGAAATTACCTCTCTCTTTCTCCTTTTTGTCTGTGTTAATCCCATGAACAGAGAGAAGATATTTTTTTTTTAAAAAAAAAGATTGTCAGATTAAATGTAGACCTACTTTAGGTATAACAATTATTAAATATTTTTGTTAGTCATGAACCCAGTGAAAATAAAGAAAAGGAACTAACCCCGTGAAACAATTTGATTCAAAAGAAAATATTCAAAATGAAAATAATAAATAACAAAATAAACAAAGATTATTTATTTGATGGGCTGTACAACTAAAATTTAACTTTGATATTTCTAAATTAAGAAAGGGTCTAGACAAAATAACCTAAACCCCAGGGGTCTAGAATAAATGACCTGAACCCTGGGGTCTAGTTTAAGTTTTCTCTTTCCATATTCATTATAAATTCACGCACGTTATAAATATATATTACATCAATAATGATAATGATAATATTTTATTTTTTATTATCAGTGCTAATTTTAACAAAAAAAATAATTATATAAATATTTATACAAATCTCTCCAAGTAGAGAATCTGTGATTCTTCTTACTTCCCTCACTATATTTCCTGTTACATTCTCTACTATATTCTTCACCATATTTATTACTGTATCCGTTAAATCCATATGCAAAATATTTTTTTCTTTTCTTTTTCTTACGTTAGTCGTCGAATTTCTTTTCTTTGTTGCTACATCAGAAATCACATTTTCTTTAACTTCTGATGTCCATTTCTTAGGATACTGACTTTGATATATCAACTGACCAACGTAATCATCATCTTTTAATATTTCATTAATTCTTTTGCTCGCCTAATTTATAATAATAACAACATTATTGTTATTATAATAATTATTAGATAAAAGAAATTTAAAATTTTAATAATTAATTTTAATAAAATTTTTTTTTTTTTGTTTTAGTGAGGCCTCGCCTCAAATTTTATTAATTAGAAAAACAGAAAGTTTCTTATACATAAGATACATAACTTATTCTAATGACTATTAGTTAAAGATGAGACTCAGACTAACCTGAAGGGACATGCCTGCAACTATACTTGCACGCAAAATTATTTTGGAGCCCCGAAATTGGTATTTTGGAGAAAAAAGTCGAAATAGTTTTTCATAGAAGACGAAATTATTTTACTTAAAACCCGAAATTTTTTGACCACCCAAATTTATTCTTTGATTAAAGATACACATAACTGGGTACTTTTTTTACTTCCATATATAGAATAGATTCTGCATAAATCTCAAAAAGTCGAAATACCTCAAAAATCCAAAATCAATTTTGGGAACATGTATACCTGCAACCT
Source organism: Diversispora epigaea (assembly GCA_003547095.1). Lineage (NCBI taxonomy): Eukaryota > Fungi > Glomeromycota > Glomeromycetes > Diversisporales > Diversisporaceae > Diversispora > Diversispora epigaea. The sequence continues at coordinate 491 of PQFF01000274.1, read as the reverse complement.
ACCACCTGACAATAACAATTGCCCTCAGCATGTTAAGGCCCTGCCGAACAACCTATTTTATACAACCAAGTCCAATTACAGCTACATCAGGAAATTTTTTATGTCGGAGGTTATTGTAATAATTTCGTTTTCAAAGGTTATTGAAGGTTATCGGACCAATAACCTTCGCAAATATTACGTTTATTATGATAAAGTGAAGGTTATTGAAGGTTATTGATATCAATAACCTCCGGAGTATTACGTTTTATTAATAAAAATGAAGGTTTTCGATACCAATAACCTTCGTAAATATTACGTTTATGTTGGAGGTAGTCGAAGGTTATCGGAATGAAGGACTTCGAAGGCTTACGTTTAAAAAAATTTACTGATGTATCTTTGATAACATGATTATATATAAATCTATTTAATGAAAATAAAAAAGAAATTTTGCTTCTATTATTATTATGATTGTTTTTATTTATAATATTTGTTATGCCTTGTGCACTATTGTT
>PQFF01000028.1:428036-452614 GCA_003547095.1 Diversispora epigaea | reverse complement strand
CCGCTTCAACTCTTACCACGTTAACTCCAACTGCATCGACTCCAACTGCATCAACTCCTACTGCATCAACTACTACTGCATCAACTACTACTGCATCAACTACTACTGCATCGACTACTACTGCATCAACTCCTACTGAATCAACTCCTACTGAATCAACTCCTACTGAATCAACTCCTACTGCATCAACTCCTACTGCATCAACTCAATCCGCATCTTTTCCAATTTTCAAAAGAAAATCCCAATCATCATCTTCATTGGATGAAGCTAACAAAAAAAAGCAAACTAATAAATTTGGGGGTAATAAACGTTATATATCGGTTTTGAAAATAATTAAATATATTATAAGATAATTAATGTTGAATTTCTACAATTTAGATGAAAAAACGAATCAAAAAATAATGAATACACTACTAGAAATAAAAAAAGACATAACTGAAATAAAAAAAGACATTACCGAAATAAAAAAAAATGGAAATGATTCAAATAATTCGAAAGAACAGAAGAAATCGAAAGAATTATATTTAAATGTAAGAATTTTGTTATACTTTATTTTCTATATATATAAATAAAAATTAATTATAAATATTTTTTACAGGAGATAGCCAATATTGTATCGGAACCATTTATAGAAACGGATATGTACCCGGACTCAGAAAAATTAAAAAAAGAAACAAAGAACTACATAAATTCGATCAATCCCGGATTTCTTGCAAAATATTCGGAAAAAAGATAGAATTCGTATTTTGAAAAAAGTATTCATAGTAAGGTATATAATTTAATTAATAATTTACTTTATATTAAATGACATTTAATAAAAAATGACGTTAAATAACGTTTTATAATATAGTTTCTATTGAAACTTCGATCAAAGAGGGGCAATATTGTTGCCAAAATTAAATCGTCAATATTTTCTACCTTTGGCGAAGATTCATTACCAAGTATTAATACCAGCGCGACGGAAAAAGAAATAATGGATTGGAAAAAAAAAAAGAAGTTAGAAAAGCATTCAAAAAATTACATAAAAAGATAAATGAAGACGATGACGATGAAAAACTAACATGGTGTAATAGAATATTACAAAAAGCTTTTACAAATCCCGCTAAGAAAACAAAATACCTCCTTGCGTTTGCCGTAGGAGTAATTGAAATAACTCTTGATCCCGATAATGGAGGTATACAAATAAAAGACGTAATCATGAAATCAAAAATCAGAAAATATATAGTAAGTTTTATATTAATTTATTGAAGACACCAGAAAAACAAAAAAAAACGTTAAATATCGTTATAATTTAGGATAAAATCGAAAATGGAAATATCTATATTTCATCATCAGAATCAGAATCATCCTCAGGATCCGCCTCAGAATTCGAAAAGGATAACAATGACAATATGAATGAAGACAACGAAGATGATGGCGTAATTTATATTGACTCTAATGAAGAAAACGATATAAATTTGGACGAATACAATATAGATGAAAGCGATATGGAATGAAAAATGATGTTTATTACTTTAATATTTTAAAAAATTCATAACGAAATAATATTTTTTTATATATTTCATGTAATAATTATAATAAAAGTAAAATAATAGTTAATAAAAGAGAATAATAAAGATTGAAATTAAATTTTATATTCAAAAAAAGTGTAATTTTTGAAAAAAACGAATAAATTAAATTAAAAAACGTTATTTAACGATAAATTTAATAAAAAAAATATTAAAGCAATTAATCCGACGTTCTAGATCACAATAAATACGTTCTGCTCGTCTATGTTATTAAACGATGCTTTAAATATCATTATATATCACGTAAAAACGAACATTTCGTACCGTACTGACTAACGATAATAAACACCGATATACAACGTTATTAATACGAAACGTTCGTTATACGTTCTAAAACGGCGATATATAACGTTATATATACACCGTTCATTAAACGTAGTATAAACGGTACGTATTTATAGCGTACTAGAACGTTACGTTCTAGTACGTAGGTGTCGTTCTAGAACGCAATACGAACGTTCCGTCCATAGAACGTTATATAACGTTATATAAAAATTACTGATGTAATTTGCATAAGCATAGTTCAAATCAATAATAACTTAACTGCTAGTTACATAATAACTTAATTGCTAGTTACCCTAAAGAATATTAGTGTAGAAGTTTCTCCGAAATACATATTTAAATAAAAATATTTTAAAATAAATTAATTCTGTTACACAATTATCTATTACACAGATGATATTTTTGATAATCTATTTTTTTTATTTTATATAACTATTTCGAACGAATTTTTGAAATTTCTAAAATGTCTTTTGAGGAAGATATCTGGTTTGAAGAAACAACTCCTTTTACTCCAGCTCCTGAATTGGAACAACCTGAACCTGAACTTGAAGAAACATTATCCAAAAAAAGTGGGCGTAAAAAAAAAGCAATATGGGAACACTTTGAATCAATAGGTCCTTACAAATCAGGACATACAGGAGCAAAATGTTTATATTGCTTAAAAACATACAAAAATGCAAAACCAACGGATCTAGAGGATCATATTGCCAACCAGTGTCCAAAAGTAACTGCAGATATTAAAACTACATATCTCAGAATTGTAATGCAAAGAATCCGAGGTTTTGATAATGATGGTTTAACTTCTCAGTCAAATACACAATCTGCAACTACTACTATTACTGCTTCCACTTCAACTAGTAATAAAAGACGTCGTGCTCAATCATCAGTAACATCTTTTTATGAATCTTCTTCAATTGATGTTGCTAAAGAAGAGCGTTGTACTCGTGCTCTCACTAGATATTTTATCTGTTGTGGTATTCCATTTTCTACAATAGAACATCCTTTTTGTATAGATTTTATAAAATCTCTTTGTCCTGGATATAATCCTCCTGGACGCAATTTCCTTTCTACTACTCTAATTAATACAGAATTGGCTTATGTCCAAGTTGCAATTGAAGAAGATTTAGTAAATGAAAAAAATTTAACACTAGGTAAATATTATAAAATGTAGAAATTATAGAGAAATTGAAAAAAAATAAAAAATATTAAAAATATATTATTTTTTTATAGGATTAGATGGATGGACTACTCCTTTGGGTCAATCTATATATGCATTTGTAATAATAACAAATAGTAAAAAAGAATACATCCATTCTTTAATGAATTTATCCAAAAATGCACATACTGGTGAATTTATTGCACAGAAAATAAAAGAAGTTTTGGAGAATATTGGTCCAAAGAAAGTTTCAGCAATAGTTTCAGACAATGCTTCAAATATGGTATTGGCAAAAAATCTAATTGCAAAAGAATTTCCCCATATTATTTCAATAAGATGCATTGCGCATCATATTAATTTACTTACTTCAGATATTATGAAATTGGAATTTGCAAAAGATACAATTAATAAAGTATGTAAAATTTATTATTTTATTTTGTTAAAAAAAAATTTTTTTAAAACTAAATTATTATTTATTTATTAGTGTCAAAAAATTATAATTTTTTTCAAAAAATCCCATCAAGCGGGAGAATATCTTCGAGAAGAAACTATGGGAAATGTTAATCTTAGTAGTTTAAAATTATATGTAAAAACAAGATGGACTACAGCTTATGATTGTGTAAATTCTATTTTAAATTTTGAGTCTACACTTAAAACTGTAAGTAATTATATAGATTAATTATTATAATTATTGTTATTATATTAATATAATTTATTTTTTAAATAAATTGTAAAGGAATCACCAGCAATTATCAATGAAAATATTCGAGAAATTATTAAAAATCGTATTTTTTTTCAAAATTGCGAAGAACTTAAAAATATCTTATGTCCAATCAAAAAAGTAATTAAATCTTTGGAATATAGAAGTACAACTTTAATAGATTGTTTTCTTCAATTGATTTATTTGCTTGCAACAATTAATGATTTACCAGAAGGATTTAATCAAGAATTTCAAAAAAGTTGTTTATTAATTTTTAATCGGAGGTGGAATCAATTTGATTTTAAATTATATCTTCTTTCTTATTTCTTTCACCCTAAATTTCGTTGTAAGTATAATATTTAATATTTCTAATATTTTTATTAATAATTATTATAGTATAATTATATATTATTATATTATATTATATAGTACTTGGAATTAAAGAACATTATCAACGACCTATTTATGAAAGTGCATTGGAAATTTGGAAAAAAATGGGAGGAGGTAGACATTCAAGTGAGATTCTAATTGCACAAATGCAATCTTATTCAAAATTTGAAAGACCTTGGGATATAAAATATATTGAAGGTACACATACATTAAAAACTTGGTGGACTTGTGCAATTACAAAAGATAATTTTATTCAAGCAGTGGCATTAAAAATTACTTCATTAACACCTCATAATGTAAGTTGTGAAAGAATTTTTTCAATTTTGGGATGGTTTTGCAATAAACGAAGAACAAAGTAAGTTAATTACAAATTATTTTTTATTTTAAATTAAATTAAATATATTATTTATTATTTTTTATTATTATTTTATATAGATTAAATATTAATCGGTTAGAAATTATGTCCAAGTTACATTCATATTATGTAACTAATGCTCAAACTGAATTAAAACATATGCACCATGAGGAAATTAGTGAAAATCAAATTGATAATATTATTCATAGTATACAATATAATGAAAATGAAGAATTAGATGAAATTGAAGAATTTGAAGATGAAGAAATAAATGAAACAAATGAAACAAATGAATCAAATGACTCAATTAATAATGATTTAATTAATTTTAATGATTATTTCAATTTTTCAAGTGAACAATTTTGTAAAGCAATGGAAATGAATGTATCAGTTGTTATAGAACAAGAACCAGAAATTTTACATGGAGATTTAAATTTTGATAATAATGAATTATTAAATAATATTTTAAATTGATCATATATATCTATTTTTTATATATGTTTTATTTTTTATTNTGATAAAATAGATATTTTAATTAATAACTTAGTGTAGAGAAGTCCAATCTAGATGAAACAGCTATTAAAATATTCACCTCGATAAGAGGAATCTAATGAGCTATAGAGTGCAAAAATATAATTATAGGTTGTTGAAATTTCTCCAAATAACATGAAAAATTATACTTTTTGATAAAATAGATATTTTAATTAATAACTTGGTATAGAGAAGTCCAATCTGGATAAAACAACTACTAAAATGTTCACCTCGATGAGAGGAATCTAATGAGCTATAGAGTGTAAAAATATAATCATGGGTTATTGAAATTTTTCAAATAACATGAAAAATTATAAGGAGACCTTACCTATTGATAAAATAGATATTTTAATTAATAACTTGGTGTAGAGAAGTCCAATCTGGATGAAACAACTACTGAAATGTTCGCCTCGATGAGGGGAATCTAATGAGCTATAGATTATTAAATTCAAATTACAGGTTAGCAAAATCGTTCCATATAACATGAAAAAATTATAAGAAGATTTTATTTATTGATAAAATAGATATTTTAATTAATAACTTGGTATAGAGAAGTCCAATCTGGATAAAACAACTACTAAAATGTTCACCTCGATGAGAGGAATCTAATGAGCTATAGAGTGTAAAAATATAATCATGGGTTATTGAAATTTTTCAAATAACATGAAAAATTATAAGGAGACCTTACCTATTGATAAAATAGATGTTTTAATTAATAACTTGGTGTAGAGAAGTCCAATCTGGATGAAACAACTACTGAAATGTTCGCCTCGATGAGGGGAATCTAATGAGCTATAGATTATTAAATTCAAATTACAGGTTAGCAAAATCGTTCCATATAACATGAAAAAATTATAAGAAGATTTTATTTATTGATAAAATAGATATTTTAATTAATAACTTGGTGTAGAGAAGTCCAATCTGGATGAAACAACTACTAAAATGTTCACCTTGATAAGAGGATTATAAATTAATTCTTATTTTGATTTCGACTTTTATTTTAATTTCGACTCCCATTTTAATTTCGACTTTTATTTTTAATTTCGACTCCCATTTTAATTTCGACTTTTATTTTTAATTTCGACTCCCATTTTTATTTTGGGATATCAGGATTTTGAAAAGATATTTCGGGGTCAATTTCGGGATATTTTTATTTCGGGTTTCGGGCCCCAAAATAATTTAGCGTGCAAGTATAAACGTGACAGTCTTACAGCCTTTGCACCTCTCTTTCCTGCTGCCAGTAAAAATAATTATACAACATCAGTAGCACATTTTCTATCAATTCTAAAAAAACATCCTGACTTAGAACAAAAACTTCAACATTGTGCTTCAATTAATTTGACAAGAAAAGGTCATTATCCAGCTTTTGACGAAGCTTTAGAAATGCATGGGGTTGGATATATTAAACAAAATATAATTGGTAATCTTACTAATCAAGAAAATTTACAACTTCAAATTAAATTTGCACAAGAAGAAAAATACTTTATTAAATAAGTTTTTAGATCCCTATACATTTGATAAAAAGAATCGCAAATTAAATAATAGAATTGATCCATTGTGGAAATTAATAGAAAATTTAATTGAAATATTTCAAATGGATAATTATATGGAACATGAACTGTTTAAAAAGAATCCACCTACACAACTAACTTTAGAAGGATTTGAAAAATTAGATAAAGCTTATGATGAAGGATTAAAAAGAATTAAAGAAGTTTATCATCAAGAAGTTATTAAAATCGAGAAGGTTAATATAAAGGGAAGACGTCATATAGAAGTAATTAAAACAAACATAAGTTCAAAAAAAAAATCACCTCAAAAAAGAAAAGAACCTGAAAAAAATAATGAAAGTACAACTCACCCTATTTTACACCAACTTACGGAATCCTTTAGTACTGAAAACATAAATAAACAATCAAATATTCCAGATAATGAAAATTGTACTTCTAAACGGCAAAGAATAGTTACTATGGAAGAAGAAAAAAATAAATTGAAACATTTGTTAATAAAAGATACATTACCAACTGAAGAGGAAATTAAAGAAGTATTAAAAGAATTACCTTCTGCTTGGAATAGCCAAAGAGTTAAACGTTATTACAGTAATAATAAGATAACCAAAAAAAAATAAACAGAATAGCATAGCATTCAAATTCTGTATATATATATTTATATTTAAAATCAAAAAAAAAAAATTTATAAGAAATTTATTTCGTAAACTACTTTCTGTCTTCTAAAATAATGAAAAGAATACATCTTATTTTAACTTATCTAATCAAGAAAAAATTTGTAATGTGTCGAATTGAGGAGGATCTTGGTCAGGTATTAAAAAATATAATAAACTTTTATACTATATATGTTTTTTTTTTATTTAATAAAATTCTTTTAAATAAATAGTAAAATATGTCAGTTCATGATCAAACAAATCGAATGTAGTTATCAGAATTTTAATTAATACATATTTTTAATAACTTGTAATATATTCAAAGTTTATCTTCTAATGTTACACAATAAGCTTTACTATAGAAATTTGTGTAACCTAGATTTGTCTGGTGATTGTTAATATTAATTATAATTTAAATATTATAAAAATTAAAATAATTAATATTACGTTTTTTTGTTATTTTATTTTTTTGATTTTTTTTTCTTTTTTTTTATTGCCTTAATGAAGAATACGATAGAGAATCTTTTTGCTTTTTTTGCTTTTTTTGCTTTATAAAATTTGGTCATTTTGAAAATTAAAAAAATATTATTTATTGACTATCTAATTTAATTCTAATTTAATTAAAATAATATTTTTTTAAAAAAAAATAAAGAAAAAAGTGATTCTTTATATATTCTATTTTTCAAGTAGTCGATCTTTAAAAATTATGTTATTCTTTGATATTTTTGATATCATTACGTTACTCTTTGATATTTTTGATATTATAAAAATGATATAATAATATCATCAGTAAATTTTTTTAAACGTAAGCCTTCGGAGTCCTTCACTCCGATAATCTTCGAATACCTCCAACATAAACGTAATATTTACAAAGGTTATTGGTATCGAAAACCTTCATTTTTATTAATAAAACGTAATACTCCGAAGGTTATTGATATCGATAACCTTCAATAACCTTCACTTTATCATAATAAACGTAATATTTTCGAAGGTTATTGATCCGATAACCTTCAATAACCTTTGAAAACGAAATTATTACAATAACCTCCGACATAAAAAATTTCCTGATGATATTAATATTATTCTTATAATCACTGGTCGAAAATTTATAAAAACTACACCTATCGGGTACCAGATAGGTGTAGTATCCGTGCCTAATATCGTACACATATCAGGTACCCGATAGGTGTGAGAAACCATTTTTCACACTTATCGGGTACCCGATATGTGTACGATATTAGGCACGGATACTACACCTATCTGGTACCCGATAGGTGTAGTTTTTATAAATTTTCGACCAGTGATTATAAGAATAATATTAATATCATCAGGAAATTTTTTATGTCGGAGGTTATTGTAATAATTTCGTTTTCAAAGGTTATTGAAGGTTATCGGATCAATAACCTTCGAAAATATTACGTTTATTATGATAAAGTGAAGGTTATTGAAGGTTANTTTTGATATTATAAAAATGATATAATAATATCATCAGTAAATTTTTTTAAACGTAAGCCTTCGGAGTCCTTCACTCCGATAATCTTCGAATACCTCCAACATAAACGTAATATTTACAAAGGTTATTGGTATCGAAAACCTTCATTTTTATTAATAAAACGTAATACTCCGAAGGTTATTGATATCGATAACCTTCAATAACCTTCACTTTATCATAATAAACGTAATATTTTCGAAGGTTATTGATCCGATAACCTTCAATAACCTTTGAAAACGAAATTATTACAATAACCTCCGACATAAAAAATTTCCTGATGATATTAATATTATTCTTATAATCACTGGTCGAAAATTTATAAAAACTACACCTATCGGGTACCAGATAGGTGTAGTATCCGTGCCTAATATCGTACACATATCAGGTACCCGATAGGTGTGAGAAACCATTTTTCACACTTATCGGGTACCCGATATGTGTACGATATTAGGCACGGATACTACACCTATCTGGTACCCGATAGGTGTAGTTTTTATAAATTTTCGACCAGTGAATATCTTTATGGGAGAACGGGAAAATTTTATTTTTCTTTATTTTTATGAGTTTTATTTCATATTTGGAAGAAAAAGTTTGTATAATCACGTGATGAGCTTGACTATAAACTGGCAAGCAAGAAGATTTTTGGGTACGTGCCTGGTTACTTTTATTTAACACGCGAGTTGTTAAAACTAAACAGCAGACATTAGACCTATCTGATTTTTACTGACGAAGTAGAATATGACCTTGAGAATATACATGTTCCCAAAATTAATTTTGGATTTTTGAGATATTTCGACTTTTTGAAATTTATGCAGAATCTATTCTATATATAGAAGTAAAAAAAATACTTAGTTATATATATCTTTAATCAAGGAATTTATCTGGGTGGTCAAAAAATTTCGAGTTTTAAATAAAATAATTTCGTCTTTTATGAAAAACTATTTCGACTTTTTTTTTCAAAATTACAATTTCGGGACCAGGATCCCGAGCAATCTATAAATAGGTCACATTAGAGTTTGCTTAGTTATCATAATAAAATTTTTAAAAAGTTGCTTATTTTTAATTAAAATTTAAAAATTTACTTACAAAAATTATATTTTTCCTTTCTTATTTTCTAATTTAGTATTATCTGACCTATTTATAGATTGCTCGGGGTCCTTCGGGACCCCAAAATAATTTAGCGTGCAAGTATACTTGAGAACAAGCTCAATGACATCTATAAAAAGATTGGGAAATTTTATTTTTCTTTATTTTTATGGGTTTTATTTCATATTTAGGATGTTATTTTAGTTTTTCCTTTATTTTTGGATTTATATTTCTTTATAGCTAGATAGACTTTTTTTATATGTGTTTCATTTCGATCAAGAGAAGCTTTAAAATATTTTTTGATTTTAACTGAGAGTGCCGTTCAGGCGTGATCCTGGCAATCTGATGCTCAGACTGGTTATGAGAAGATGGGGACGGGTCTTGGTAAATCAGTTATTAGTACCAACTGGCAATGATGAGCCGTGTCGTAGACTAGAATTTATTTTTAGTTTTAGCAAACTTCTATATGTATTAAATTGTTATAAAAGTTCACTTTTGAAAAGTTTGTTCATATAACAACTTTACAATTAATAAACGTATTGGAGCGAGACTCTGTTGGTTAAAAAAAAAAAAAAATTAATTTTTATTGAACATGTTTACGGACATCCAAAATTTGGATAATCCAATATCCACGTCCGCGTCTATTGACAACACTGCCTATTGGGATATAAAAAATTTAATTAAAAAAAAATATCGGGTACTTTAATATATCAGGGACTTGATTTTTTATAAATAACCAATATCTCCCTGACTAAGGATGGAAGGCTCAATTGATATCAAGGCTGGCTCAATAATTGCGCCTTTGGCTAATTAATTTTGCGCCAGTTAAATTCTGGCTAAATTCTGGCTCAAAGGCTAATTAAATTGCGCCGGCTAAATTCTGGCTCAAAGGCTAATTAAATTGCGCCGGCTAAATTCTGGCTCAAAAGCTAATTAATTTTTTTCTAGCTAAATTCATGCGCAATTTCTGATTGGCTGACGCAATTTTGGTCACGTGGAAAAAAGTTGATCAAATAAAATTATTAATTAATTTTATCGATATTAATATTTTAATATATTGTTTTAAAATGACTATAATTTGGTTAATTTTAATGTTACACAACAAGAATCGCAAACACGGACACACTAAGTGCCTATGGAATCTCAAAAGTACAACTCCTAAACAATGGGAAGATTTTGAGACGGCATTAGAAGATCACTTTTCTAACAACACCAATAAGGACCAGAGGGAAATCACAATTGACAATCAATGGACTTTCTTTACCACCAAGATCTTATCAACAGGATACAAATATTTAACTAAAGCAAAAGAACCCAAAAACAGAGTAACTATCAATTGGCACAAGGATCCGCAATATCCCTTACTTAAAACACTTCGAAAATTGAGTAAAACCGGAAAACATGTAATCATATTAAAAAATGCTACACACAAACAACAAATAAAGTTCGACCAAATGCAGACACAACTAACCGAAAAACAACCAGGTCTACTCCAGAACTACCCAGTACACGGCAATACCACAGCACAACTGACATGGTACCAGTCCCTAACAACACAACTGAAAAACATGCGCAGCCTAATCAAACAAAGAGCAAATACGGAAAGATCCAAACAGATCAGAAGACATATCGAAAAAAGACAAGAAGCATTGCATGATTGCCCTAAAAAAATGATTAACAGTGTCTTCGAAACAAGCCACAAAAGAATAATAGTAGACAGAGTAGTCCAAACACTCCCGGACGGAACCACCGACATTATCACAAACCCAACCCTANAGAGGGAAATCACAATTGACAATCAATGGACTTTCTTTACCACCAAGATCTTATCAACAGGATACAAATATTTAACTAAAGCAAAAGAACCCAAAAACAGAGTAACTATCAATTGGCACAAGGATCCGCAATATCCCTTACTTAAAACACTTCGAAAATTGAGTAAAACCGGAAAACATGTAATCATATTAAAAAATGCTACACACAAACAACAAATAAAGTTCGACCAAATGCAGACACAACTAACCGAAAAACAACCAGGTCTACTCCAGAACTACCCAGTACACGGCAATACCACAGCACAACTGACATGGTACCAGTCCCTAACAACACAACTGAAAAACATGCGCAGCCTAATCAAACAAAGAGCAAATACGGAAAGATCCAAACAGATCAGAAGACATATCGAAAAAAGACAAGAAGCATTGCATGATTGCCCTAAAAAAATGATTAACAGTGTCTTCGAAACAAGCCACAAAAGAATAATAGTAGACAGAGTAGTCCAAACACTCCCGGACGGAACCACCGACATTATCACAAACCCAACCCTAATGAGAAAACAAGTAAGACTTCATCTACAGAACTGGACGAAAAACGGCAAAACGGTACCTGAAACAATCAGTCAATTTTGGCAGAATCAATACAAGCCCAAACAAACAATTGACGAAAGTATATACGACAAAGTCACAATGCCTATAACGCAAGAAGAATTAACTATACACATCAGAGCCTGCAGCAACAACAAAACACCTGGACCATCACTGATCTCATATGAAGTCTTTAAACACCTAGGACCAACGGCGATATCCTGGATACAGAAGTTTTTTAACCAGATATTAGAAAGCGGAAACACTCCCCAAGGATGGAGTCAAAGCAATGTAGTACTAATCCCAAAACCTAAAGACTGGGAAGGACATCTCGAAATCACAAGACCGATCACACTTATGGAAACTATGCGAAAACTTTTTACTAAAATTATAAATAGTAGACTGGCTAACACACTCATGGAGAATAAAGTACTTAACCACGCCAACTATGCAGGCCTTCCAGGAGGACGTACAGCGTTCCCCATACACGTTTTAAACAATATCATGGAGGACGCAAGAGAAAAAGGAAACGAACAATGGATACTATTTCAAGACATAAAAAAGGCGTTCGACACAGTAGATGTAGACAACCTTATATGGGCAATGAAACGGATTAAAATACCTAGCAAAATACGGAAAATCATACGAAACATCTTATCCAACCGGGTTAATAAGGGAATCNCAAAACGGTACCTGAAACAATCAGTCAATTTTGGCAGAATCAATACAAGCCCAAACAAACAATTGACGAAAGTATATACGACAAAGTCACAATGCCTATAACGCAAGAAGAATTAACTATACACATCAGAGCCTGCAGCAACAACAAAACACCTGGACCATCACTGATCTCATATGAAGTCTTTAAACACCTAGGACCAACGGCGATATCCTGGATACAGAAGTTTTTTAACCAGATATTAGAAAGCGGAAACACTCCCCAAGGATGGAGTCAAAGCAATGTAGTACTAATCCCAAAACCTAAAGACTGGGAAGGACATCTCGAAATCACAAGACCGATCACACTTATGGAAACTATGCGAAAACTTTTTACTAAAATTATAAATAGTAGACTGGCTAACACACTCATGGAGAATAAAGTACTTAACCACGCCAACTATGCAGGCCTTCCAGGAGGACGTACAGCGTTCCCCATACACGTTTTAAACAATATCATGGAGGACGCAAGAGAAAAAGGAAACGAACAATGGATACTATTTCAAGACATAAAAAAGGCGTTCGACACAGTAGATGTAGACAACCTTATATGGGCAATGAAACGGATTAAAATACCTAGCAAAATACGGAAAATCATACGAAACATCTTATCCAACCGGGTTAATAAGGGAATCACCGAATTTGGGAAAACAGACGAATACACTGTCACAAAGGGAATAGACCAAGGAGACTCCATCTCACCCCTTTTGTGGTGCATTTTTTACGACCCCTTATTATCAGCTATTGAATCACTCAACTTAGGCTATCGGATCTCCACCACCATATACGACAACGTCAACACTGGGGAAAAAAGAGACTGGAACCTACACGTTCCAGCGCTAGCCTACATGGATGATACAGTTTGGATTGCTAACAACAAATCTTCAATGGAAAAAATCCTGAAAACAGTAGAAGAATTCTTCGACATTACGGGGATACAAATCAATGCCAGCAAATCGGATCTAATTGTCATAAGGAATAGGCAAAATGCGACCACAGAGCGTGAAATCAAGCAAGGTATAGAGTTCGCGGGGACGGTCATTAAACCCGTAGGACCACAAGACGCCGTCAGATATTTGGGCATATGGATAACAGAAGATGGACGCAAAACCCACCAGAAAAACCTAATCCAAACAAAATTACAAACGATAATGAACCTACTATGTTTTAAGAACCTAACAGACAAACAAACACGTTATTTGATAAATCAGGTCATTTTTCCCAAAATAGAATATCTACTTACTGACTTAATTATTACCGAAAGTAAGTGCGACGAAATCAACAGAATGATGAAAAAACTATTTAAACAAAAATGTGGTTTAGCGGCAACATTTCCAGACGCTCTCCTCCACTCGCAAACAGGTTATAAACTCTTTAGCATCAAAGATCGGCAACTACAAATGCAGGGACTAGAATTTACCCGTAGAATCAACAATGATAACGATAGTGGAGAAACCACTAGGATTAGGATACAACAATTGTAGAATAATTTGTGGACATCAGAGAAACTCTGGAGCCCTAGAGTCATCTCTCAGTTCAATCAACGTCATAAGAACTTAAGCGGTGAAACGGTCAAACTACTGGCGACTCACAATATCCAAATACAAGACACGATCAAGGGAGACATCCCAATCATCCCTACAGGAGGTACGTACTCAATATGGCATTTGGCACACGACGACTACTCAACATTAGACGCCAAGTGGTTTCTCAAACACAGAGATCACCTAAAACAATACAACATAATGTATACGAACCAATTGCTCAACGCGAATTATGAACACACGCTCCATTGGACACAAACCAGCTGTGACATTAAACCTCGCAAACCTAGAAACTGGTGGAATGAACTAATCGAAGCAATCGAGTTTAACACAGAAATACCAAGGCCCAGAGAATATCGCAACACAGCAAATAATCTAACCAGACTAGGCAAAGAACAGCAGAAACGGGGACAAGCGGTGGTCTGGACAAAACATAACGAAATAGTACAAGGAAAAATATACAAAAAGCCGCAAGATACGGAAGGGTCCAAAATCATAATCAAACACCTAATCAATGAAATAATAAACGAGGAACCTACATCTATTTTACAACCATGTCATGGTTGTCACCTTAGTGAAGAAACTACAACACAAAAAGCTAAATACAATCAAACTGGAATAGTAAAAAACTGCATAACATCAGCCGAAACCAAAAATTTAATATCCCTCCCTATAACCGAGGTTTGTTACTCTAAACGGAAAAACACGGGAAACAAAAGAAGGGCACGAGTGAAAAATTCTCCGGAATCTCTGAGAATATACTTACACGAAATAGAAGAGTCTGCAACAACAACAAGAAGTACCAACAACAACGGACATGGCATAGAGAAAAGCGAACATTCTCTAAACGAAAACATCATCCTTGCCCCAATAGCGACTATGCAACAGATAAAATCCATCACAACGGAAATTGAAGAATTTGACAACTTTGACATTTACACAGACGGCTCTTTAACCAGCAAAATGAAGAAAAAAAATATACAGAACAATGACAATACTAACAAAATCACAAAACAACTCCGACAAATGGGTGCTGGCGTCATAATCCAGTTTACAACATTAAACCAAGAAATACACGCAAAATCTATCGGAACTAAGGTATCGGGAGGACCCATATCGTCTACAAAAGCAGAACTATGGGCCATATTACTCGCTCTAAAAATGCTACCCTACTCTTCCAAAGCAAAATTATATACGGATAGTCAAGCCAGCATAGATGCTATTAAAAATATTGAGTCACCTGTACACAAAAAGAAAACGCAGAAATACAAAAACTCCAGCATGATAAAGACTATCAAAAACCTCACCGTACAAAAAGATATACATATCGAATACATAAAAGTAAAAGCTCACAAAGGAAACAAAAATAACAACGAGGTGGACAAACTCGCGAAATGGGGAGCAAAATACGGAGAAGAATTAAGACTCAACTACAATTATATCAGCGAGAAAGTACTGGTCAAATGGAACAACCAGGTCATAGATCTACCAACAAGAGAAGTTATTCGTACACAAACCCGGGTTGCACATCACATGGCATGGGCCACACTTGGCAGAACAATTAAATGGAACAATAGAAGCATACAACAAGCAACGGACTGGAAAACCACCTTTCAACTCATACACGAAACCAACGTTACAAATCTAACAACCTCCTATACAGATCACAGAAACAGAAAATTCAGCATAAAATTGTTAAATGACGAACTCCCAACAAAAGCATTATTACACGAAAGAAGACCTGACCTATACACGGATAATACGTGCGTCGCCTGCAGCGAACACAAAGAAGACAGTATCCACGTGTTTATGTGCAAAGACTACAAAACAATCTTACAAAAAAGTTTCTTAAACAACATCGTAACCGAGGTAGTAAACCTCAAAGGAACATGTAAAAAACAGAAGATTACCAACATAATAACATCCAGCAGCTTTCACACAATTGATGTAAGAAGACAATCAAATATACCGGAACAACAAAACAGATTTAGCTTCATAGATATTATCAGAGGGTTGATACCTAAGCTTCTAAAAAAATTGCTCACCAGAATAGTCAATAACTCAGAAGCAACACAGATAATCAGAGACACTTCTCTTAAACTAAGGGACCTCAAATGGGAAAGATGGCTCGACAGATGTAAAGAATTTTTAAAATGGGAAAGCGAGCAAGCAAATATCACTAAAGAAAACAAACGACAACGCAAGAAAAAACTCAAACTAATTTCAGATGAATATAAATCTTTTAAACAAAACCTTAAGGAATCGGCCGAGACACTAACAGATACAATTATAAATAATATTTTTTTTCAAGGTCATGATATGCATGACCTTCTTTATAACATAGACGAATGTGGGGTCTTGACCTCTTCGGAATAATTCTATTATTTTGTAGTANGAACTCCCAACAAAAGCATTATTACACGAAAGAAGACCTGACCTATACACGGATAATACGTGCGTCGCCTGCAGCGAACACAAAGAAGACAGTATCCACGTGTTTATGTGCAAAGACTACAAAACAATCTTACAAAAAAGTTTCTTAAACAACATCGTAACCGAGGTAGTAAACCTCAAAGGAACATGTAAAAAACAGAAGATTACCAACATAATAACATCCAGCAGCTTTCACACAATTGATGTAAGAAGACAATCAAATATACCGGAACAACAAAACAGATTTAGCTTCATAGATATTATCAGAGGGTTGATACCTAAGCTTCTAAAAAAATTGCTCACCAGAATAGTCAATAACTCAGAAGCAACACAGATAATCAGAGACACTTCTCTTAAACTAAGGGACCTCAAATGGGAAAGATGGCTCGACAGATGTAAAGAATTTTTAAAATGGGAAAGCGAACAAGCAAATATCACTAAAGAAAACAAACGACAACGCAAGAAAAAACTCAAACTAATTTCAGATGAATATAAATCTTTTAAACAAAACCTTAAGGAATCGGCNGAGACACTAACAGATACAATTATAAATAATATTTTTTTTCAAGGTCATGATATGCATGACCTTCTTTATAACATAGACGAATGTGGGGTCTTGACCTCTTCGGAATAATTCTATTATTTTGTAGTAGCTGGTCAGGCGGTAAAATAGTTATTAGCTGTTTTTAGTCTTTTTTTATTTTTCAATATGTATAAGATTATATCTATTTTGTACTCAATTTATGCATATAATTTATATTTATTAAATAAAGATAAGACCTTACTAGTCTCAAAAAAAAAAAAAAAAAAAAAAAATTTTAATGTTACAAAAAACTCTTTCTCTTTTGTCACAAAAATCGAAAAAACAAACAAAAAAATTTTAAAAACGGTTCGGTGCCATAAAAACGTTAACGACGTCGTATAAGGAAGGCCAAAGCTTAAGTATATAATACCACTCCTTCTGAGGCAAGGGGCTCTGCCGGATGAGACTGAGTTGGGGGCCTAATTAGTGTTCCGATCCTATTTCGAAATACAATCCGAATTAAATCCGGATTTTCTTAATCAAATCCGAATTATAAATCCTTATCCTTAAATATTTAGGATTTATCCTTATTTTTAGGATCCATCCTTATTTTTAGGATCCATCCTTATTTTTAAGATCCATCCTTATTTTTAGAATCCATCCTTATTTTAGGATCCATCCTTATTTTTAGGATTTATCTTTATTTTTAGGATCCATTCTTATTTTTAGGATTTTTTTATTGTAGCAGCGGACGTTAATTTATCACACCCAGATTTATTAGTAGATCATCACCCCGTCGTCATTTTCATAGTACAGGACTGTGACAAATAAATGACAAAATTATTACAGAAAAGAATTCACTTGTATCGCTAAAAATATTGTCACGTGTGTCACATGTACAGTTGAACCTGTATAAAAGCATACTGCATATAAGCATAACCTGCCTAAATGCATAAATTTTTGTGGCCAGAGTTGGACCATATAGGTTATAAGCATACGCATAACGTGCATATGCATAAAAATATTCTAGATTATATAGACGTATACAAGCATAATCACGTGTGTCGGTAATGCATCACATCATCACCATTATTTATCGTTTATTCATCCATTTCCGTTCTTCATCACCTCGATCATTTATTTATTTTTTTATTCTTTTTTTTTTATTCCTTTTTATTCTTTTTTTTATTCATTCATTCATTCATTCATCCATTCCATCATTATTTCGATCATTTTATTTTTTTGTCCGTTCATCATCATCACATCGTCATGATCATCTCGATCACTATTTTTTTTTTATCCAATCACTCATTCATCCATTTTTATCTCCTCAATCATTTATTTTTTTTATTCTTTTTTTTATTCCTTTTTTTTTTATATTTTTATTCTTTTTTTAATTCTTTTTTATTCCCATTCCGTTCATCATTTTATTTTTTTCGACTATTTATTATTATTACCATATCATTATTATCTCGATCACTTTATTTTTTTTCATTCATTTCATTTATCCATTTCCATTCTTCGTCATCACCTCGATCTTTTTTTTAATTCTATTCCGTTCATCATCATCATTATTTTGATCATATTATTTTTTTCGTCCATTCATAATTTTTTATGTAATTTTTTTTTGTGACATCATTAATTTACATAAGCATACCTGGCTATAAGCATAGGATTTTGCCGGTCCGACACCATGCTTATATACAGGTTCAACTGTATATATATAATCCAGATTATAATCCGAATTATAATCCGGATGATCCGTATCCGTAATCCGTTTTTATTTCAGATAAATCCTTTTAAAATAAACAAATTCGGATTATTGGATTCATCCGGATTATAGGATCCATCCGGATTTATAGGATTAAGGATCGGAACACTAGGCCTAATATCTACTATTATATACTTTCGCGACAGCTTTTCTCTAAAAATGGTTCTTTCGTCCTGGGAAGAAACACTAACAAAGAAGACTTCGGGTAACTACCACAACACTCTGGAGCGTAGTGAGGAAGTGCGACTTTGCGAGTGGCGGAAACTTGGGACACTTTTCACTTAAACGACACGGCACAAAAAAATTTTATAAAAATATTTTCTTTTGTCTTTTATTTGGAGGTTTACTTTTCATTTATTTTGGATTTCTTTTCTTTCTTTAATTTTGGAAACTAGCAACATGGTTTACATTCTTTAAAACAACACAAAAACACTTAAAAATATTTCCTTTGACTTTTTATGGTTTTTCAACTTTCACTTTATTTTAGTTTTCTTGGTCTTTTTTTTTAGGACTTTCGTGAAGAATTTTCAAATATTGGTTTGCCCCCAATTTTGGTCACGTGAGGGGATTCATTACACTTTAGATGTAAACAAACTAAATTAAATGCGACAATAAGGGGTAAATTGTAGTCACATGTAGAAACATTACACGGCAGATGTAAACAAACTAAAAGGGTAACAACAAGGGGTTAATGGTCACATGATATTATCTACATAATAACAATTGAGTGTCCTTATTCTAGACCCCCGGTTCATGATATTATCCTAGACCCAAGAATTTTCAAATTTTATTGGTCAATAGTTTAGCAGGTGATCAGAAATATTTCACGTGTAAGGGCAGGTGATCGAAAATATTTCACGTGCGAAGTTCACATGATGAAAGTGGGTGTGATGAATATTAGGTGACAAATATAGTTTCCCCATGTAAAAAAATTCTAAGTCCCTAGGATATTTAATAAAAATCGATATTCGAAAGGTGTGACACATGGTGATAAATAAACCTACCCCTGATAAACCCTAACCCTATCCCATGCATTAAGGTAATATCATGTGAAAACATAGGATAAAATCCTGAACCTCGGGGTCTAGGTTAAGATTATCCATAACAATTTGGTCAGGAAAGAAATAGTCAACACATGACGATCAGGTGCTTTTTTCGCCAATGGAAACACTTAGATATGCTTGGTCACTGACTTTGATCTATAGCGTCAACAACGGCGGTAATTATACGTGAGAAGTTAAACAGCAAATATCAGAACGTTCGACTTCGGCAATATAAGATACATTTCTCTCCTGGGGCCTAGGTGACACATAAAGTAACGAAAGGTGACGTGACGAAAGCTGGTGAGGACGGGGCGGGATGAAAGAGGTTGTGGAGGGTTGGAAGGTTAAAGGTTTGAAGTTGTTGAGTGGTTTGTTGGAAAATGTGTTAGATGGTGAGTTGTTGTTTGGTGGGTTGTATGTTAGTTGTAATTTTATTTTAGGAGATGTAGGGAGGTAATTGAAGGGTTGTTGAGGAGTTGGTGGTTTTTATTGGAATTCAGATTCCTTCGGGCGTGCAAGGTCCTTAGGCGTCTATCATGGCTACCCTATATGAGCGATAGGGGAGGAGACTAGATATACGAGCTGAAGACCTAGTCATTTCTGACCAAGCCTTGGGATATACCTTACAAGAGTGGTAAGGGAGCAGTCTTTTGACGTGAGCTGATGCAATTGATATTTGCGACTTGATATCCCAGTTCTCTTTTTTTTTACCTGTACGGCCGTTGTGCGAAGGGGCATTGAGTCCCTAAATAATTTGACGAATGTGGGGGGTTTCCTCTTGGGGTCATATTTCGTGACTCTTAGTGAGATTGGGTCGTGGGTTGATCTATAAAATTGTTTTTTTATATGAATTAGCTCTAACTTTACTTTTATTTTATGTACTTTTTTTAGTGATTTTTTGAGCGTTATTGTAGTTTGGAAAATTCATAATAAAGTTTAAATAAAGGTACAATCTACGTTAGCCAGCAAAAAAAAAATTTTAATGTTACAGAAATGAAATATATATTATTTTGTAGCTAAGAACCAGATCTTTCGATCTGTCATAGGAATATCATAGTAGAAAATCGCTCCTAGTTATGTAAAATTGATTTGAAATTAAAGTTAAAATTAATTATTTTTAAAAATTTAAAAATAATTATTTAATAAATTTTATAATTGCGCCATTATTTAGCCTTTGTGCCAGAATTTAGCCATTGCGCCTGATTGCGCCGTGGCTAAATTCCGGGCTTAATTGGCTAAATTAAATCTGGCTAAATTCTTGGCTCAATTCGTATTGCGCCTACCATCCCTATCCCTGACTAATATCTATTTACACCTATTAGGGACCTATTGAGAAGTCTGATAAGTTCTCGATAGGTTCTCGATAAGTATCTGAAATACAAATTTCAACCTGTGTAACTCTTCTTAATGCATATTATAGGTATAATCCTATAGTAAAACATACAATTTACATGGTTCAGAAAGTATGAGTCTGACTGTAATTATACTTACACGCAAAATTATTTTGGGGTTCCGAAATTGCAATTTTGGGAAAAAAAGTCAAAATAATTTTTTATAGAAGACGAAATTATTTTACTTAAAACCTGAAATTTTTTGACTACCCAGATATATTCTTTGATTAAAAATACATATAACTGGGTACTTTTTTTACTTTCATATATAGAATAGATTCTGTATAAATCTCAAAAAGCCGAAATATCTCAAAAATCCAAAATTAATTTTGGAAACATGTATAACTGTAATATACAATACACAATATATTGTCATTTCTAATAATCGTATTCATTAAATAATAATCATTAAATTATATTTAATATAAAAATAAAATTATTTATTGTAAAAAGTTATATATTAAAATTTTTATTTTTCTTTACTATTTTATTATTTGTTATTATACATGTCATCAAAACTATTGAATTGAGTCAGACACAATTAAAATTAAGAAAAATTAGAGTTGAGTCAAAGCAAATTTTAATTTTTATTAATAATTGACACAATTAGTTGAGTTAGACGCAATTAAAAATTGAAATTTTAAGAGTTGAGTCAAGGTCAAATTAGTTTTGACAACATGTATATTTGTTATATTTATTATATTTTGTAAAAACTTCTGCTATATGTTGTGACAAAATAAATAAATATAATCTCTTTGTTTACATGTGATAAAAAAGAAATATAATATTCTTCATTATGCTCTGAACAAAAAAAAATAACAATAAATATAATTATTATATATCGATCTATAATATAGTGTATTACAAACCGTAAGAGTTGATAACTTTTATATGATATACACTATTATAATTAATAACGTTCTCGAACAATCTATTATATAATTATTAATACTGATATTTTGTATAACGATATGTTATATAACGTTATTAATATACAGTTGAACCTGTATAAAAGCATACTGCATACACAGGTCGAAATCTGTATTTCGGGCACCTATCGGGTACTTATCGGGGACCTATCGGGGACCTATCGGACCCCCGATAGGTCCTCGATAGGTGTAAATAAATACTAGTCGGGGAGATATCGGTCATTTATAAAAAATCGGGTCCCCGATATATTAAAGTACCTGATATTTTTTTTTAATCAAATTTTTTATATCCCCGATAGGTGTATTAAATATTACCGATATTTATTAAGATACCCGATTTTTGTAATAAATATCAGCTACCCGATATACATTTTAGCATATCATGTTTTTAACTTTTATTTACGCTTATCAAAAACACAATATTGAATTTCTCGTGTTCAAATATAATATTTACTTCTCAAATCAAGTTTAAATCAAGTTTTCATACATGCTAAGAGATTATTTAAAACAATAAAAATATAACTATGCTTTATTATTTATATGAAAATAATATATATAATATAAATAAAATAAAAAAATTAAACAATAAATCTTCTATTCAACAGAATTATTGAGACATAATTATCGCTTTTTCCCACTTGATAATTTATCTTAATTGCTCGACCATATATTCTATGCACTGCTATAATTGAATCTTGACCTTCCTCACAGTATTCTGTTTTCCATAATTCTGTATTTGACTTTTCGGGTTCCATAAATTTATGTTTAAATTGTATATTAGAGGAAGGCGCATTTTTATACCATTTGACATATGCTAGAAGATGTGTTTTGGATCCTTTTGGAAGTGTTAGAGTATGTTCGAAATAATATTGTACCTCTCCAAGGTAAATATCACTGCTTCCATCTCTGTATGCTTTCCACTTCGCTAATATAATTGCATTATTTTCATGTCGTCCAGCGATCATGGACCCAAATATTTCATTACCAATTATTAATCTTGCATGTTGGTTCATAGTTACTTCCATACACGCATTTACATCCTTCTTTTTTCTATTATATAATGTTGCATACCATTCGCATAATATTTTTTGAACTTCTATAGGAATACTTACCTTTTCATGCGAAGGCGTCAGCATACGTCCTGGTATAAGTTCAGTGCCATAGATCTTATTAGATATATCATGTCTCATTGAGATAAAATACTGTAACTCTTCTCTATCAAATTCATTAGTTACAGCTAAACTGCCGGCAGCTTTCTTTGGAGAAAGAAATTGATGGGACTTCTCTAGGAGACCAGATGTCCATTGACGTGTCAGATGATAATCCACAAGCGAATTTTTAAGAACAATTCGCATAAGTTCAGGTTTGATCTGTCGATTACTGTTGGGATATGAACCTATGAAAAGATTTGTGTTAAAATTTTATTTATTATAATTTCGTACACCCGATATGTGTGGCTTACCTATGTATCTATTTAATCGCTCGTACAGGAATAACCAAAAACTATAAACAGAGCCATAATCCCGTATGCATTCAGGAATATACATTGATAAATGGATATTACTTGTAATAAATTCAAGCTCATAGGTTCTTTCTATATTTATTGACATATCCCTTAATCTTTCTTGGGCTTCTTGCAGATCATCTTCAGTAACAAATTTAGCAACCAATAAGTTACACGCCCGAACAAAATATCCCAATATCTTTCTATCATTATCATCTAACATGTCCCATAAAATTGTTGTTGCATATATCATAATAAAGGTCTTCTATTGGTCAGCAGTGAGCTTTGAAAATCCTTCTCCGATAGCAATCTTTGAAGGAATTCGACCAATATCAGATGGAAGTTGAACGCTATCCATCCTTTTTTGTACTGTACGAAGTTGCTCAAAATTTAACTTATTTTCTTTAATAAATATGGATTGAATAATCCATTTTGCAATTCCAAGGAACAAGCAATGCATTGGATCCACTACTGCAAATCTGATCAGATCCATGTAAGGGAGACGAAGCAATTCAGACCATCGCATTCCGTTTATTTTAAAATGAGCTTCTCTTGTTCCTCTGGTGTCACATTTAAGCCATTCTTGAGCATATTGTCTATGTTTTTGGGGGTCTGCAGATTCTGTAATCCATTGTTCATAAT